>CAJHQP010000658.1:0-165289 GCA_905132765.1 Moricandia arvensis
AGGAGCAAAAAATCCTTGGTATGATGGTTGTTGTGAAGGTCACTCGCAGTTACCCTTAGCTGCTCGAGTCTTGCAAAATAAGACAGATTATAATTTGAGTGAAAAATGTGTAGATTCATTATGCCAAATGTTGAGTGACTATTTACCCGATGAAAACATGGCAACTGAATCACATTACGAGACAGAAAAGTTGATGCGCAATTTAGGGCTCCCATATTATACAATTGATGTTTGTATCAACAATAGTATGATATTTTGGCAAGAAGATGGAAAGGTGGGAAAAGTGTCAGTTCTGTGGTGCAGACAGATGGAAGCCAAGGGACAAACAACGTAGAACCAAAGTACCATATAGCCGTATGTGGTATCTACCTATAGCTGATAAGTTGAAGAGAATGTATCAGAGCAAGAAGACTGCAACGACAATGAGATGGCACACGGAGCACCAAGCAAAGGACGGAGAAATGTGTCATCCATTTGATGCGGCAGAGTGGAAACATTTTCAAGATACACATCCTCAGTTTGCCGAAGAACCTCGTAACATTTATCTTGGATTATGTACTGATGGATTCAATCCATTTGGGATGTCTCATAATCATTCATTGTGGCCAGTGATCTTGACTCCATACAATCTACCGCCGCGTATGTGCATGAAAACAGAGTATCTGTTTCTTACAATTCTAAATTCAGGGCCAAATTATCCACGAGTTAGTCTTGATATCTTCCTCAAACCTCTGATTGCGGAGTTAAAAAAATTGTGGTAAACTGGCATTGAAGCATACGATGTGTCATTGAATCAAAAATTTTAATCTAAAAGTCATCCTGTTGTGGAAGATAAGTGACTTTCCAGCGTATGGCATGCTATCAGGATGGATAACTCATGGTAAATTGGCATGCCCAATTTGTATGGAAGATACAAAAGCATTCTATCTGCCTAATGGAAGGAAGACATGTTGGTTTGACTGTCATAGAAGATTTCTTCCTCATAATCATCCACTAAAGAAGAATAGAAAGAACTTCTTGAAGGGAAAACACGCCTTAAAAGAATTTCCACATGATTCTTTGACTGGTGAGCAAGTTTATTCAGAGCGGTTAAATGGTGTTAATCCACCAAAAACGTCATTATGCGGTGGAAACGGTCATGAAAAGAAGAAGCTTAGATATGGGAAGAACCATAATTGGCACAAGGAAAACATATTTTGGGAGTTACCATACTGGTGGGACCTAATTCTTCGACACAATCTGGATGTGATGCATATAGAGAAGATTTGTTTTGACAACATCATGAATACTCTTATGAATGTGAAGGGTAAATCGAAAGACACAGTAAAGTCAAGATTGGATATAGCACAATTCTGTGATCGGCCACACTTACATGTTGATGATTATGGTCAAGTTTTTTTTTGTAATATGAATGTAATATGGTTTGTAACAGTACAATCTTATGAATGTTTAATGTGTTTTACAATTGCAACAAAATATTTATTTTAACATTAGCACCAATCTAAATAGGTTTCAATGTAAACAACAAATCAATATATTCAAATTGAATTATTTCTACTAAAACGATCTTAGTCGCAATTCAGTCGCTATATCCTCACAAACAGTCGCTAAACAGTCACTTAACCAAAATTTACGACTAATTAGCGGCTGAATTTACACCTTAGTTGTAAATCAGTCATAGACCCGTCGGCTCACTGCACAAAACTCAACGACTATTTAGCGACTGATAATATTAATTATTAATCATCATATTGTTGAGAGTCTCAAAGATCAGTATCTGACTAGTGAGAATCCTCTAGACCTTTGGACAGCATTAAAGATGAGATATGATCACCAAAGAACGGTGTTATTATTACCAAAGGCTCTATTTGATTGGAGGAATCTGAGAATCCAAGACTACAGGTCCGTGGACGAGTATAACTCAGCTCTATTAAGATTGTTTCTTTAATGAATATGTGTGGTGAAGTTGTAACATATAATGATATGTTGGAAAAAACATTTTCCACCTTCCACACAAGTAATGTGTTGCTACAACAACAATATTGTGAAAATGGCTTTAAGACTTATGCATATCTGATTTCATGCCTATTGCTAGGCGAGTAAAACAATGAGCTATTGATGAGAAACAGTGAATTGAGACCTCCTGGATCAACCCCATTACCATAAACCAATAAGGCCACAAATGAAAAGAAAGAAACCAAGGAAAGTAACCATGTCTAAAATAGACCACACGGCCATATCCGTAGTGGATGGAATGGTCGTGGTCGAGGCCACTACAATTCATATGGTCGAGGTAACTACTCGGACTGTGGCCGTGGGAACCACTATAACCGTGCCGTGGACCCAAATTTGGCCATGGTCAAGGGCTAGGAGGCCGTGGTATCTCCTTTAAAATACAACACTCGACCAAATGAGTGTGACATAGATGTGGAATGGGTAATCATTGGGCTGAGAACTGTAGGACTCTCAAACATCTAGTTGACCTCTACTAAGTGAGTATGAAAGGGAAGAATCCTGAAGCCCATTTGGTCCAAGATGGCGATGGTGAATTTGACCATGATCAAGATGATCTTATGGATTATGAAACATAAAATTGTCTAAAAGAATAGTTGATTTCGACATATTGTTTTTGTGCATTGATTTGCTTTATGTTTTTCTTTGTTTTCAGGATTTCTTTGAGTTTACTTATTGCCTTGTCTGATTTTACTTAATAAGATGAAACGCCAATATTAGCACAAATTACGGGTATAGCCAGCCTAATTTAGGGCCACAACTATGCATGTATATTATTACTTAAAGGGCATGCATCTAGAGATATCTGATGCTTTATATTCACCCAGAGAAGCCCATTGAGTTACTAAGATATAAGAATGAATGGTTTCCATATAATGGGCGAAGAAAACAAAAGAGTTCCTTCAGACAAAGAAATACGCCCAAGGCCATAAGAAAGTGGTCGAGACTATACTTGCATTCTCTGCTGGTCTTTACTATGCCAAGATCAGTATGATAAAGGCTAGATGCCGAAGTGAACAAACGGTTTACTAAGAATTTCACTTTATGGCATGACTGGCTTGGCCATCCTGGTCCAAACATGATATGTAAATTGATAAGTAATACAAAATGTCACACATTGAAAGAATGAAGAGTTATCCCGAAGAATCTCACGTGTGTAGCATGTACACAAGGAAAACTCATTAGGCCATCACCAGTAAAATGGCTTAGAGCCCATTTTCAGATTTTCCTTTAAAGACTATACGGCTAAAATATGCTGGTGAATCCATGTCCCAAGTGTTTGATGATTATAGTATGTCTATGGGGGGCAAGTGTGGAATATATCAGTTTGATAATTGGGTTAGTTAGTTTGTGGTAGGTGGATTTGTGGTGAGTCCCTCATATGGGGTCTTCGTCACGCATGAAGCTCGGTTAGTCTCATGATTATAAAATCAAAGGAGTGTTATACGAAGAAGATGATGAGTCCTTACTACTCACGGATCATGACTATGCTTTCGTCATTAAGGAATTTCGATTATCCTTAATAGGCAAGATCTTAAACTCGACGAAGCAAAAGGTGGAAAAGCTTCTTCAAGCAATGCCATCTCAATGGGGCCTACTAGATAGGATCACTGCGAATGATTTGGGAAATGAGAAGTTTCTTTTTAACTTCAGTTCTGAGGAGGATCTCAACTCTGTTCCTTGACAGAGTCCTTTTCATTTCAACTTTTGTCTGTTCGTATTGATCCGCTGGGAGCCAATAGTTCATGATGATTATCCCTGGGTAATCCCATTCTGGGTTCAACTGGTTGGTTTCCTTTACATTTATGGATAGACAGAAACCTGAGGAACATTGGTGGGAGAAATGGACATGTTGATACCCTGGATCTCTCTGAGGGCCGTATGCTCATAAAGATAGACTCATGTCATCCACTAAAATTTTCAAGAAAATTTCAATCACCAGAAGGGGATGAAGTTACTATCGAAATCAAATATGACATGCTTTTTAAGCACTGCACTATTTGTGGACTACTTTCCCATGAGAAAGGATTTTTCCCAACTACAAGTATCCAAAATAGGCTCCAACCGCCAAAAGAACGCTCTTATGTATTCTCCAGAGTTCAGGTCCCATCTGAGAGTCATTCCCAGTACCCTTTGGTGCACGAGGAATATGATAATTCTCATGTGCCTCACCCATCCTGGAAACAAAGGCAAGATCGGGAGCATATAGGGGTCATTTTGAATCGACAAGACACAGGAGAGCAGGGTTATGCCTGTCGACATCGTTCCAGGGAAGGATATGCTAACTGAGTAGAGGAACGCACAGACAGAGTTTCCAGGAATCGTCATGACTATTATAAAGTAAGAGCTATGGAGGAAGTTGGTATGAGCCGTATCATCGCAGGTCAGATCAAAGATGGAGGGAAAAAACCAGTGATTAATAGGGAAAATGAGGAGGATATGAAACAACTAGCTATACATGGGAAGGCTTCAAAGTGGAACTCTAATTCTTTTAGGGATGACATGGGTGCCGCATTGGATATTGTTCCTTATGAACAAAGAGCAGCTATCCCTGGTTCTATGGATGAGGAGCAGCAGAGGAGCGGGGAGGTTCGAAAAGGGAGGTTGATAGCGAGTAAGATTGTGACCCCATATGCAGGAGACAATCCTATGGAGGGAAATATAACTACCCGTAACAAGGAGCAGCTCGAGCCCTCTCCTTCTCGCCCTCACTTGCGTCTGAGGCCAAGGAGGATCAGATTATAGGGGATTTGGATGACATGGAGATGACTAAACAAGATGATGGTTTGCTGGGATTTAAACCTAATAAAGATGACTTGCTTGTAGAGGATCTCTTGGAATCTGAATCGAAGTGACCAGAGCCATTATATGTCGTCGACAGGAGGTCAAAATCAGGTACAAAGGCATCCAGAGAGAGGAAGACAGGTGCTAAGACAACTGCCCCCTTGGGCTTTCCAAGTAAGAGACTTGAGTTCCTTCGTCGGGGATCTCCAAGCAAACGATCAAAGGCTTTAAGAGCAAATTCGACTGGGGGTGCTGATAAGTATGGGCGTCACAGTGTGAAGAAGATTAAAGACAAACATGCAAAAAAGGAGGAAGTGACGAGGCCTAAAAAATCATCGACTATGGAGCTATGAAGACGATCAGTTGGAACTGTAGAGGGATTGGGAACAACCTCACAGTTCGACGCCTTAAGGAGATGTATCAAAAGCATCACCCAAAACTTGTGTTCCTCTCTAAGACGAAGAATAAATAGGTCAATGTTGCAAACATTCAGACTTACTTAGGATTTGATCGTTTCTTTACTGTAGAGCCACTTGGCCTTAGCGGTGGTTTAGCTTTATTTTCTTTTGAAGAATTTCAAATTAATGTTTTGTTTTCGAATAACAGAATGATTGATGTTGAGGAAATCATTGATGACATAAAAGTCTATATGACGCTTGTGTATGGTGATCATGTGTTAGAACAAAGGGAACAAGTATGAGAATGTCTTACGCGCTTCTCAACAACAAGAGTTTGACCTTGGTTTATGATAGGTGACTTTAATGAAATAATAAGTCACGATGAAAAAGTGGGAGGAAGGCCTCGCTCTGATAGCTCTTTCCTGCCTTTCAAACAGATGCTTAACGATTGCGGAATGATGGAATTCCCATGTTCTGGAAATAAGTTATCATGGGTAGGAAAAAGAGCATGGCAAATCGCGGTCCGATGTCGATTGGACAGAGCTGTTGGTAACGAGGACTGACATAAAAAAATTTCCACACTCAGGGGTAAACTATATGCGGCTGTGGGTATCGGATCATCGTCTGGTTCTTGCAAATATCCTTTTGAAACCCGTGAAAAATTGAAATACTTCAAATTTGACAAAAGGTGGATTGATAATACATAATTAAGACAAGTTATTCTGGAAGGGGAAATCTCCAGATCTCCCCCCTAATGCAAATACCATGGAGCACATTTCAAGTTGTCACAAAGCTATAGGATCATGGAGGAGGCATAATGATCTAAATTCGGGAAAAAGGTGGAGGATCTAAAGGAAAAGGTGGAGGGGCTGTACTTGGATGATGATGCAACCACAGGGGAAATAGCGGAGGCGTTGAAGGAATTATCTGACGCTCTTAAGGCGGAAGAGGTATTCTGGAAATAAAATGACCCTTCTATGATACTTAAAACCTTTGATAGAAGCTCCAATGACTCTTCTCTGATACTTAAAACCTTTGATAGAAGCTCCAAAAGAAAGAAATAGATACTTAAATCTATTGATAGAATCATGTTCTATAGCCGTGATAGAATCGGAATTTGCTAAGGAGATTTGCTCGAGATATGATGGCAGACGCGAATACCCATCTTCTGCTGATCGTCTCATCAATGTTTGTGCATATAACAGTGCTCTGTACGAGGTGCTGTAATCAAGCGTCATGCCAAACATGTTCTTTATTCATCAGTGATATGCTGCGGATTCAACCCATCAATGACTTTGCTTATCCTGGACGACTTTCAAGTAAGACAGACGACTTTCAAGTAAGTCGTCTGACTGGACGACTTCCAAGTAAGTCGTCTAAGAAAAGTTAAATATTTAAGTTTTATTTTTCAATTGCAAAAGTAATCTGAGACTACTTACATATAAGTCGTGTAACTTTAATAAAATATTGAAATTTTTGTTTCAATAAAATATTAAAATATTGAAATTTTTTCTTTGCAAAACTGACACAATTCAGTCAAATGCAAAACTAACCCGTTTATCCTAGATGACTTACTCGTAAGTCGTCTAGGGTATTCTCAAGATTTCTTTTAACAAACAAAGCTGGACGACTTACAAGTAAGTCATCCGTTTGACCAGAAGAATTACTCGTAAGTCTTCTACAGCCAGACGACTTATGGGTAAGTCTTCTACACGAACAGATCTGGAAAAAATTTCAATTTCATACCTTAAACTAGTGAGATGATTTCCTTAGCACACAGAGTCTTCTCCAACCACTCAGAACCTGAAACGAAAGTAGCCCACCAAGAATAGTATGCTTGAATGGCTTTACCAACCATAAAATTTTTTGAATCAAAAGCTTGAGTTTTTTTAAATGAATATGGAGACAAAGTGAAAGAGATGTTGTTTTTAGTTCATTAAAATTGAGATAGAGATAGTGTAAATCGATTTTAGGTGCTTTAAGAGCTTCAATTGGTTGTTCATGGTGGTTGGGGTATTGATGTCAATGGTAATCTTGTAAATACTTGAAGATGATGAGGTTGAGAGAGTAAAAAAGCCATTTCAAAAAAAAAATTAATGGCATTTTCGTAAATAAGGTAAACATGTGGAGTGAATACGACAAAAAATGTTAATTTTGTGTTTGACGTTGAATTTTGAGTCAAATTTACGATAGCCCTTATTTTATACCACCTTATAATATATATTCTGGTATTTCTCATATTTTCAACCAGGTACATATCATTTTTTTTATTTGGATCGTTCGAACTTTGGATTACTGATTTTATGCCCAAAACTAAAGATAAAAATACAATTATATAAAGTTTTTACAGAAAAATTATTCCACATTTTGAAAACGCTGATCAAAATCTAGTGTATCTTAAATTATAAACTGAATCAAAAATTTAAAATCGTATCTAATTTAAATCTAGTGGAGCTGATTTAGAGTTATACAACCAATAACACTCCCTAAATTTCAGATATGAAATCTAAAACTCTAATATCCATTTAATAATTTTATACTTTGAAAAGGAAGATTAAAATTATCCAACCTCACAAAAATATTCGTATATATTTCTTTTGTTGAAAGTAAATGCTTTTTTAAAATAGAATCTAGTGTGTCCACTACGAAAGCATATTAAAGTAAATAAAGCTTGTGTATTTAATTGGTTAACTTTTGTACTAGTATTCTTTTTTTCTCAAACAAAAAAACTTTTGCTTTGGTTATGTACGGATTTGTTTTTCCTAGTACGAGTACAATCTTTTTTCTTGTGAGATACCCATTAACTATATTAAAATTTTAAAACTATCTCCAATATATTTTACTATTTTTATCTAAAATAGAAAATTCTATAATAAATTTGAGATATGCTGTAATGTATTACTATAAAATAGCAATATCTGAATATAAAGTAAAAATAAAAAATTGCTATTTTCCTCTATGAATAAATTTTTTTTTTATTTTTAAGGAAAAAAATAAAAATGAAATAGAACAATTTCAGCTGTAAAACTTTACATTTATTTCTTGCACAAAACATATGGGTTAGAGATGCTCTAAAAGATAAATGTTAGTGGTGACTTATATAGAGTGGTTTGACTTTGGTAGAAGCTTGACACTAGTTGTTTTTTTGTGCAAGAGATAAATGTAAACCTTTTCTGGCTTGCATACCACTATTTAGAGCCGTAGAAAAGCGTCGCCTAGGTCATATCCACCCAGATCTGTTGCTTTCCGGTGTCTGGTGTTCATCACCGGCTCAGGAGAGGCCCCTTCTTTGTTTCTTTAGCATGTGTTCTCGTCTTCGGTAGTCCAAGAACTTTTTAATGGCTGTTTCATCTTCATCTTCGACGGTGTACTCCCGGCTGGCCTTGGTCAGGATGTGTGGTGTGCTTGTCTTGGATATCTCGCGGGTCACTCCTCTGTGGCGCGGTAAAGATGAGTCTTACGTTTTCTTTGATTTGTGGCTCTGTTGTAGTCTGTTTTGGGTTAGAGTTGGTTTGTCCTTGTGTTGGAGCCTTAGTAGAGCTGTAGGAAACTTTTCGACGGGTTATTATATTGAAAGACTTTGTAGTCCAGGATCGGTGTATCTCGTGCTCGTTTGGCTCGATAGTTGATGATGCTCTGTTCCTGGATACTACCGCTTCTTCTTGTCTCCTCGAGCAGTTGGTGTTTCATGTTAGTCAAGGTCTTGTGGTTGGGGTTCGAGTTTTGGATGGTATACAGCTGTGGAGCCATCTACTTGCGTCTTCTCTGTGACTGGTTTGCGGAGTGAAGTATTGAAACAAAGCAGTGGTTTCGATTTTCAGCTCATCTCTTGCGAGGACGTGACCATCCTTTTACTTGTAGATGGTGGATTATGGGTACACGAGGGTCCGCGTGTATGAGCTGCTAAAGCTGCAGAAGACTTCTCAGGGAAAACAAAAATTTTAATATTTTATTAAAGGTAGATGACTTTTCTGTAAGTCATCTCAGGTTAGTTTGCAATTCGAAAATAAAACTTAAATATTTAACTTTTCCTAGACGACTTAAAGTCATCCAGGTAGACGACTTAAAGTCGTCCAGGTAGACGACTGCCGAGAAAGTCGTCCGAGATAAGCAAGGTTTGACCAGAATCTTGGAAAAAAAATCTGGACGACTTTGCTTATCCTGGACGACTTTCAAGTAAGACAGACGACTTTCAAGTAAGCCGTTTGACTGGACGACTTCCGAGTAAGTCATCTGGGAAAAGTTTAAAATTTAAGTTTTATTTTTCAATTGTAAAAGTAACCTAAGACGACTTACATATAAGTTCTGTAGCTTTAATAAAATATTAAAAATTTTGTTTTCCCAGAGACGACTTACTGGTAAGTCGTCTAGGAAAATTCAAATATCTGACACAATTCAGTCAAATGCAAAACTAACATGTTTATCCTAGTCGACTTACTGGTAAGTCGTCTAGGGTATTCTCTAGAATTAAAAAAAAAAAAGCTAGACGACTTACAAGTAAGTCATCCGTTTGACCATAAGACTTACCCGTAAGTCTTCTACAGCCAGACGACTTACGGGTAAGTCTTCTACGTGAACCAATCTGGAAAAAAATTCAATTTCATACCTTAAACTAGTGAGATGACTTCCTTAGCACACAAAGTTTTCTCCAACCACTCAGAACCTCAAACGAAAGTAATCCGCCAAGAATAGTATGCTTGAATGGCTCTACCAACCATAAAATTTTTTGAATCAAAAGCTTGAGTTTTTTAGATGAATATGGAGATAAAGTGAAATAGATGGTGTTTTTAGTTCATAACAATTGAGAAAGAGAGAGTGTAAATCAATTTTAGGTGCATTAAGAGCTTCAAATTGGTTGTTCATGGTGGTTGGGTGTTGATGGCAATGACAATCTTGTAAATACTTGAAGATGATGAGGTTGAGAGAGTAAAAAAGCCATTTCAAAAAAAAAAAATTAATGGCATTTTCGTAAATAAGGTGAACATGTGGGGTGAATACAACAAAAGAAAAAAAAATGTTAGTTTTGTGTTTAACTTTGAGTTTTAAGTCAAATTTACAAAAAGCCCTTGTTTTATACCACCCTATAATACCTATTCTGGTATTTCTCATATTTTCGACCGGGTAAAGATATTTTTTTTGGTTTGGGTCGTTCGAACTTTGGGTTACTGATTTTATGTCCAAACCTACAGAAAAAAATACAATAATATAAAGTTTTTACAAAAAAATTATCATACGCTTTGAAAACGCGGATCAAAATCTAATGTATCTTAAATTATAAATTGAATCAAAAATTTAAAATCTTATCTAGTTTAAATCTAGTGGAGCTGATTTAGTGTTACACAACCAATAACACTCCCTGAATTTCAGATATGAAATCCAAAACTATAATATCCATTTAATAATTTTATACTTTGAAAAGGAAGATTAAAATTATCCAACCTCACAAAAATATTCGTATATATTTCTTAAGTTGCAAGTAAATGCTTTTTTAAATAGAATCTAGTGTGTCCACTACGAAAGCATATTAAAGTAAATAAAGCTTGTGTATTTAATTGGTTAACTTTTGTACTAGTATTCTTTTTTTTCTCAAACAAAAAACTTTTGCTTTGGTTATGTACGGATTTACTTTTTTTTTCCTCTAACCTACTACGAGTACAATCTTTTTTCTTGTGAGATACCCATTCACTATATTAAGAATTTCAAACTATCTACAATATATTTTACTATTTTTATCTAAAATAGAAAATTCTATAATAAATTTGAGATATGCGGTAATGTATTACTATAAAATAGCAATATCTGAATATAAAGTAAAAATAAAAAAAATTTGCTATTTTCCTCTATGAATAATGAAAAATAATAATTTCTATTATTAAGGAAAAAAATAAAAATGAAATAGAACAATTTCAATTGTAAAAGTTTACATTTATTTCTTGCACAAAACATATGGGTTAGAGATGCTCTAAGAGATAAATGTTAGTGGTGACTTATTTAGAGTGGCTTGACTTTGGTAGAAGCTTGACACTAGTTGTTTTTTATGCAATAGATAAATGTAAACTTTTTTTGGCTTGCATACCAATATTTAGAGCCGAAGAAAAGCGCCGCCTAGGTCCTATCCACCCAGATCTGTTGCTTTCCGGTGTCTGGTGTTCATCACCGGCTCCGGAGAGGCCCCTTCTTCGTTTCTTTAGCATGTGTTTTCGTCTTCGGTAGTCCAAGAACTTTTTCAATGGCTGTTTCAACTCCATCTTCGACGGCATACTCCCGGCTGGCCTTGGTCAGGATGTGTGGTGTGCTTGGCTTGGATATCTCGCGGGTCGCTCCTCTGTGGCGAGGTAAAGATGAGTCTTACGTTTTCTTTGATTTGTGGCTCTGTTGTAGTCTATTTTGGGTTAGAGTTGGTTTGTCCTTGTGTTGGAGCCTTAGTAGATGATGCTTTGTTCCTTGGTACTTCTGTAGGAAACTTTTTGACGGGTTATTATATTGAAAGACTTTGTAGTCTGGGATTGGTGTATCTCGTGCTCGTTTGGCTCGATAGTTGATGATGCTTTGTTCCTTGGTACTTCTGCTTCTTCTTGTCTCCTCGAGCAGTTGGTGTTTCATGTTAGTCAAGGCCTTGTGGTTGGGGTTCGACTTTTGGATGGTATACAACTGTGGAGCCATCTACTTGCTTCTTCTTTGTGACTGGTTTGCGGAGTGAAGTATTGAGACGAAGCAGTGGTTTCGATTTTCAGCTCATCTCTTGCGAAGACGTGACCATCTTTTTGCTTGTAGATGGTGGAGTATGGGTACACGAGGGTCCGCGTGTATTAGCTGCTGATCCTTTTAGTTGTTGTCCCCTCTTCGGGTTTCAAGGTTCGACCTTGTGCCTTAGTCTCTCTTGGTTGCTGGTAGCTTGTTTCAGATGGGTTGTTAATGTTATTGGCTCCGTGCTTGCTTCAGTTTGGTGTTGTGGTTTCTGCCGGGTTGGGTTCCTGTGAGGTTGTGGTTACGGCCTATGTTGGTTTGTGGTTTCCTCAAGTCTTTGTTCTGTTTTATGGTCTCAACCCGTGCTTAGTCAGGTTCTTTGGAAACTCTCGTTGGATTGTCGTGTGTGGAGATTGGAATTTTTGGTTGGCTGATGAGAATCACTTTTCCTGTCCTTAGTGTTGGTTCTTTTTTGTTGTGTTTATGTCCTTTTGGTATGACTTTCTAGTCTGTGTGGTGTTTTGAGGGTAGACTAAAGCTCCAAAGTCTGTCCAACAGAGTAGAAGAAGTTTGTTCTTTTATCAAGGCCTGTAACAAATCGTACTTTAAATTTTTGTTTAAGGCAATTCATAGATGACAAAAAACACCCAATATTTAGAGCCCCCTCCCCCCTCCCACAATCGCCTTAGTATTTAAGATAGGATTGTAAACCAATTAACACTAATATTTTAGTAAGTTTTAGCTATGTAATAAACTTTTAATGTTTAAAAGAATGTTAATTTTTTTGATAAAAAAGAAAGTTAAACTAATTACTGATTCACATGTGTTATCATAGTATATAGAAAGGTTTCCAATTATTTGTGAAAATTTAATTGTCTTTCTCCTATTTTTCATAATTTGTTTTTTTAATTATCTAAATATTCAGTAAGTATATATTGTTGGATGTGCTTTTAGAGCCACATCAGGGACTCCTCTTTTCCAAAAGATTTTAAATTGAGTTTATTAGGTAAATCGAACTTTTTGAATATATATACAATATGTATGTCTTAAAAAATATGGCTGACAAAAAAAAAACATAATGTATATATCGGTTAGGCAACATAAAAAGTTAAATGCAAAATTTGTGACAAAACAAAGTAAATGCCAATTGAGAACCCAAAAATTCAGAATTCCACTATTTTGATTTTATCTATCATTTATTAGTAGGGAAAGTATGTTTTTTCTAAACATGTTTGTAATATCTTCTTTTACTAAAATATAAACAAGCTTACTTCCCGTCTAATTCCAATTCCAAATATTAATACTACATCATTAAGTATTTGTGCAAGTAAAAGAATCATTAATTTTTTTTTGTCAATTCCTAGTCTTGAAAACAGTAATATGTTTTTCCGGTCGATTAGAAAACGCAGCAGAAAAAGCTCAAACTAAATGTTTAATACGAATACGATTAGTACTACTTTTATACGAATGTTTAATGACGCCATAATTAAACCCCTTTAAAACTAAATTTCAGCTATGAAATCCATTTAATAATTTAAACTCTTAAAACATAGCGTATATGTAACGACCCGGAATTTCTAGGTGTTTAGCCTGATAACGTTATGACCGGACACCGGGAATTAAGATATTTTCCCTATAAAATCACCCCTTCCCATCAAACCTCATTTGCAAACTTCAGAAAAAAGGAGAAGAAAAGAAGAGAGAGAGAAGAGAGAGAGAGAAAAGAGAGAGAGAGAGAGAGAGAGAGAGAGAGAGAAAGGAAGAAAGAAAGAGAGAGAGAGGAGGAGGAGGAGCACTCGCCGGAGCTTGTCGCCGGAGCCACCACCGCCAAGACCGAGCCAGTAGAGTCACCATCGTTCGCAGCCAAGGTAATCCCCGGAAACCGCCTCATCTTTAAGCTTAGTTTTGTCCGTTTAGTAAATCGACCATATCTCTTAAACCGTTGATTTTCTCGAAAATCTGAGACCACCACTGTGTTCCTCTCGTCCAGACGAAGCCGTAGACACCAAAAACGGCCCGATAGGATACCGGAGTGGCCCACACGCGCTGTTGGAAGGTCCGCCGGCCAGGTGCGTGAAACACACGCGCTGGTCACGCGCCGCCGTGCCGACGCGCATTGATCTGACACGCCGCCACTGGAGCCGACGCGCCGCCGCCGGAGCCGCCGCACTGCCACCGTCTACCGCCGTTGACCAGGGTTGACTTTGACCAGCAAATTGACTTTTTGACCAGGCCACGGTTTATCCATTTTAACCCGTTCGAAAGGCGTTCTGACTCGATTGTTTGCCCTGATTTTAGATTTGGAGTCTATTTGAGCACCATGAGTTCACATCTACCACTTTTCCACTTTGCTAAGGTGAGGGTCTATTCCATAAATCCTGAATCAGTAATAGAATTCTTCCTATTCTCGTTTAGTTTCGAAACATGTTTCGTCTGTTTGAAATTGAGTCTTGCGTGGTAGTTAGTTCATTCATTGTAAACTGGAACTAGGGGTCTAGAGGATTCAATTATTGATATGATTGGGTGATGTTAAGTGATGGTACATATATATATGTATATACATAGATATGAGTAGGGACTATGTGATGAGGGCGGGGGTTCAGAGACATCCGGGCTATCGACGCATATTTTAGGGCGGGGGGTTCGGAGACATCCAGGCTATCGACACATATTGAGGGCGGAGGCTCAAAGACGTTTGGGCTATAGACGCATATTTGTTTGGAGCGCCATGCAAAGACGTTTACATTCGACACATATTGGTTATGGGCGGGGGTCCAGAGATGTCTGGGCTATCGACGCATATATTGATGAGGTATATCCATAGAAGAGAATGTGGGGTGCGTGGATTATCTATGTGCTATCATTGCATTGTATGCTTTGTGTGATGTTCTAGACATCGTGTTTGTTCATGTTAGTGCTAAACTTCCATAGTGGGAGTTCTTTTACCCAAGTCAGTGGTTTGCGTGTCTAGCATCCCATACCTCACTGAGTGACTCCCTTGTTACTCACCCCTCATTTCTTTCCCCCTTTTAGGTGAGACGGACGATCAGGAGTGATCATATCGGACCAGTGCTTTTGGGATTGTTTCTTCGCTTTATTTCAGACTTATTTTATAATATTATCGACATTTATTCGAGTTTTATGTATCATTTGAATTTATGATGTTTTGATTCTATTTATAATTATTATGTTGGGATTTCAGACAATATTATTATTATTATTATTATTATTATTATTATTATTATTATTATTATTATTATTATATTATTATTACGTGAAATGCATGATCAATTGGTGACAGCTTCTATGTGGGAGAGTTGTTAAAGGGCGAGGTCGGGGGTTCAGAAAACTTCTTGGAAGACTCCAAGAAGACTTCTCAAGAAGTCTTCTAACTCCTGGAAGACTTCGTGAAAGACTCCGAGAAGACTTCTCAAGAAGTCTTCCAAACCAAACCATAACTTAATTTACCTTTAATTTGAACTTAACCGAAAAAAAACAAAATATATTTAACCTAACCTGATAATTTACTGGATGTATAAAAGTTTTTTTCACAGTTCTTTTTTCACTTTTCAGTGTTTTAGAAAACAAAAGTTCAGAAAAATCCCAGCCCGTCTTCTTAGGTGATTACTGTTGCGATTTCTGTCGAATCTCTTCTCCGTCGTTTTCACTCCATGTAATCTTGTTTTTTTCGGTCAATCTTGTATCTCCTTCATCGCCAAAGTGTGTTATAGTATATTAAACTAACAGGTTCCATTTTATTTCAGTTATGAAATTGTTCGTTTCTCCCCGTGATTTCTTCTTCTATATTTTTCCTTTCCAACCTCAATTTCTCCGCATCGTCCGGTAAGTTGACCCATTTGTCCATAAGTCTTCCGTAAGTCTTCCAGAAGTCTTCCGTAAGTCTTCTGTAAGTCTTCCAGAAGTCTTTCAGAAGTATTCCGTAAGTCTTCTGGAAGTCTTCCGTTAGTCTTCCAAAGTCTGTATGTTTACATAGAGCTCTTGGTGTGCTTTTTTTTTTATGTTTGAGATGTTGTTTTGTCATTGTTTGCAGGCTGTAAAACGAAATTACTGGAACTCCCGAAGAGGTTGTTCACCGTAGGGGAAGAGCCCATTCCATTGAAGAGCATTGGATATCATACCGATGACCCCAAATTACTTCTCGCTTTAAAGGATGCTCCCCAAGCTGATGAATGGGAGGAGCTGAAAAACCTTAGGTTGGGAGTCTTCATAAAGTTTTTGGAGTTGAAATTTGGATGGGCGTCAAGGCTGGTTCACATTATGCTCTATTTTCAGCTTGATGTCAAGAAGAAGTATGAGCCGTGGAGTCTCAATGGTCCAGAGCCCATGAGGGTTTCACTCATTGAGTTCGAACATCTCACAGGTTTAAACTGCGAATATGTTGAGCATGCGGAAAATCCGCATGAAGAGCTGACAAAGGATTTGTATCGTTTTTGGGAGTTGATGGGTGTTGATATCGATTTTGCTCCAAGCTCCCAGCAAATAACGGCGGCATGTGGGAGATATTGAGGGTGGTCTCGGGATGACCCCATGAGGCTGGGATATCTAGCCATTTACACAAGATTCATTGAAGGACGAAAGTCCTCAACCGCTACACGGGCTAGCCCTGCAAGGCTAGTGATGAATCTAGATGAGAGTTACCCATGGGGGAGACTAGCGTTTAAGATCATGATGGACTCTGTGAAGAGTAGCGATTTGACAAATTCTTATACCATTGATGGGTTTCTTCAAGTACTCCAAGTCTGGATCTATTTTGCTCTGCCTGAATTTGCTGCAGAGTTTGGAAAGCCCATAAGAAACAAACCGAGTCCTCCTCTGCTGGCTTACAAGGGATACAAAGGACAAAAATTTGTCAAAGAGGATATCATTGTCAAGGATGATGCTCTTGTGCCTACTGTGAATGAAGAAAGAATACCCTGGAAGAAAATTTGTACAATCCCTGAGGCTCGTTATGAGGCTCGTTCTAAGGCTCGTACTGAGTCTTATGTTTCGTGGAGTGGGGTTAAGAAAGAAGAGCTCGAACAAAGCTTCAAAGACTTGACCAAAGTTAAGAATGATGGGTTGTTGTTGTTTGTTGATATAGTTTTGTTGTTTTCTGGAATCACAAAATACCTTTTGATAAAAGAACACGGGGGCCAAGTCTGCGGTATTTCACCATCAGAATACTTCTGAAATGGCTCTATGACTCGGTAAGATTTTTAAGCTTTACTTGTGGAACTCTTCTGGAAGTCTTCTGTAAAACTTCTGTAAGTCTTCTGTAAGTCTTCCGGAAGTCTTCAGAAAGTCATCTGGAGGTCTTCCGGAAGGCTTACAAAAGACTTCGATAAGTCTTCTGTAAGTCTTTTGGAAGTCTTATGGATGCTTTTATCAATTTACTGATTGTTTATGTTTTCAATGCAGCATATGAATACTTTTATCAATTTATTGAGGCAGCGGTTTCATAAGAATCCAGAGCATTTTAGGACATATAGGTTTTGCTTTCTTGATTATCTGTTTCGTAGGATGTGGACGTTGAAGTACCCAGACTTTAAGAGCTCAGAGCTCGATATCAACGGGTTACGAAGGTGTTTCCCAGCCAGGAGTTGGGATCTTTATGCAGGTTTAGTACTCAAATTTTGCGAAACAAAGAAGGTTTGGGGATCAGATGTGGATGATATTTATGCGCCAATGAACTTCCAGAACGATCACTGGATTGTTATTTGGGTGTCCATTTCAAAGAGGCACATCACCATCTGGGAAATCATTAGTTCTTATATTAAACCTGCTCAACTTGACGAGTTAATGGAGCCTTTTGCCATGATGATACCTTATCTGCTTGTTGAATGTACTGCTTCCGTTGAAAAGCGAGTCAGTTTCTCACTAACGCCATTCACATATGCAAGAGTGACTGCCAGAGTACCTCATTGTCGTGCTGGTGATTGTGGTTTGACCTTGAAGTACATTGAGTGTCACGCTCTTGGCATGGAATCATTTTCTTCAGTCTTGTGTGATAAGAACGTCAAGAGTATTACGGAGAAGATGGCGATGAAGAACAAAAGGTTTACTGAGAATTTCACTTTATGGCATGACCGGCTTGGCCATCCCGGTCCAAACATGATGCGTAAATTGATAAGTAATACAAAAGGGCACACATTGAAAGAATGAAGAGTTATCCCGAATAATCTCACGTGTGTAGCATGTACACAAAGGAAACTCATTAGGCCATCACCAGTAAAACGACTAATAGCCTATATTTATATCTTCCTTTAAAGACTATACGTCTAAAATAAGCTGGTGAATCCATGTCCTAAGCATTTGATGATTATAGTATGTCCATGGGGCAAGTGTGGAGCATTAGTGCGGCGCATGTCCATACATAAAACGGCTTGGCCGAATCTTTTATTAAACGCATTACTAGACCATTACTCATGAGGTCAAAACTCCTAGTCTAAGCTTGGGGACATGTAATTTTACTTGCAGCAGAGTTGATACGCATCAGGCCATCTAGTGAGCATAGATACTCCCCATCTCAATAAAATCACGGGTTATGAGCCAGACATATCCCATCTAAAGAAATTTGGATGTGCCAATTGCTCCACCACAAGGAACTAAGATGGAACCTCAAAGGAGGATGGGGGTATATGTTGGATATGAATCTCCCACGATTATTAAGTACCTAGAGCCGACCATGGGTGATCTATTTAAGGCTACGTACACGGATTGTCATAAATCCGACTATCCAACATAAGAGGGAGAAAATAATAAGCTGGTAAAAGAAATAGAATGAATCAACCATCATTGTCTTGGCAAGATCCTCGGACTAAAGAATGTGATTTAGACATCCAAAAGATTATACATTTACAAAAGCTAGCTAATCGATTGCCAGACTCATTTGCTGACCCAAAGAAAGTGACTAAGTCATATATACCAGCTTGTAATGCACCAATATGTATTGAAGTCCAAGAGGGACATAATCAAGTTGCTACAAGAGTCTAGACAACGTTTGAAACGTGGTAGACCAATAGGTTCCAAAGATAAGAATCCTCGGAAACAAAAGAAAGGTGCAGAGAATGAAAACAAATCTGAGGTCGAGGAAACCACAAACATGGACATAAGGCCGGCCGGCTCTAAGGTACCAAACACTGAGGCTTGGGACGCCAAGCTTCAGGGTACTAATGGTCCTGATAATAATGAGATTGTAATCGATTATATCATGTCTGGAATACATTGGAACAAAAAAGATGTCGACATAGATGATTTATTTGCATACAAGGTAGCACTTGAACTTATGGATATAAACGAGGATCATGAACCCACGTCAATAATAGAGTGCACTCGTAGATCAGATTGGCTTAAATGAAAAGAAGCTATAGACGTGGAGGTAAACTCTTTAAGGAAGAGAAATGTATTTGGTCCAATAAATAAGGACACCTTATGATGTTAAACCAGTGGATATAAATGGGTCTTTGTGAGGGAAAGAAATCGTGAGATATAAAGCCCATATTGTTGTACAAGTATTCTCACAAGAGACCAGAATAGATTATGAGGAGACATACTCCCTGTGGTGGATGCTACTACATTTCGATTTTTAATAAGTCTGGCCATAAGAGAGAAATTAGATTTGCAGCTAATGGATGTAGTAACTGCATATTTATATGGTCCACTGGATAATGAGATATATATGAAAGTACCATAAGGTATTGAGCTCAAAGATAAGAAAATGTTCTCAAAGAACAGCATTGTATAAAGCTGAACAAATCAATTTATGGACTGAAACAAAGCGGCCACATGTGGTACAATAGGCTAAGTAAATACTTAGTAAAAGAAGAATATAAGAATGACCTAATCAGTCCATGTATTTTCATAAAAGAAATTCAACAATTTAGTTTTCTTTTATACTGACCAGCCCAAAGAGGGGTTAATTGGTTTTGTTGATGCAGGTTATCTATTAGATCTTAGACATGTTATGCAATATATTGGCAATCCATGAAACAAACCATCGCAACAACATCAGCCAAAATTCGTGTGTGTGTTTGGTTGAGAGTATGGGATGGTCGACGGGATGACCAATCACATCCGCTCAGAGTATAAGATGGTCGACGACAAAGAAACACATTCGTGTGGACTGTGGGATGTCCGTGGGCGTAGAAGGGCCAACCATCATGTGCAAGTTACAAAAGGCTGGAGAGGTCCGAGTGGTACAAGTTCGTTCAAGTCACTCCAACATCAACATTCAAGAAGTTAATACATCAGATTGGAATGCGTAGGCTTAAGGACCTTCAGTGAGGTCCAAATCAGGGGGAGTAATGTGTGTTGTACTCTTTTTCCTTCACCATGGTTTTGTCCCAATTGGGTTTTCCGGGTAAAGGTTTTAATGAGGCAACATTAAGCACATTACAAGCTCTATACGGTTATGGCATCCAAGGGGGAGTGTTATGAACCAGATTGTGGATGACCCATAACCGGACCGACCATAAACCTACTGCATAGAGGTTTACTAAACCTAGACCATATAGGTTTAGGGTTAGGCGGCTAGGGAAACTTTTCCATATTGGTTTTGGATATTTTCCTTTTCCTAGTTGCAATAGGATTTGTACTCTTTCCATTTACCTATATGACGGTCTATTGTAATCCCTATATAAAGGGAACCCCTTGTACTTTATGAATAACACAATACAAAGCAATATACGAATTCCCAGTTCTTTTCTCTAAGTTTTACAACAGAATTTTACTATTTTGATTTTCTCTATCATTTATTAGTAGTGAAATAATGATATTTCTTTTAAAATGTTTTATTGTAATACTAGATTTTGACCTGAGATATTTTACGTTATGAAAATTTAATAATAAACACATCATATTAGGTTATCTTTTTTATTACATATCCATCACATTTGAACCCGTTTCATTTTTGACCGATTCCATTTATATTATGAACCCGTTTGGGAACTGAGATTCAAAGTATTCCCTCTTTCCTATACTCATGTGGCCACGTGAATATGAACTATACTTTAGGACTCATTGAGGTACTCATGGATAGAGAGTCAATCCGTGAGTTGCACATATTCTTAGAAATTAGTTTGGATCTTTCCATCGGTTCGAGATACCCATGAGTTAATTAAAACAAATCGAGATACCCATGAGTTAATTAAAACAAATCATGAACCCAGTTTGACAAATTTAATTTAAAGATCTAATAGACTGACTATTTAGATCCGTGATGATTACATTTACAACAATTTAGACTAATTTAAAGTATTTTATAGTATTTTAATATTATTTTAAATTTTTTTTGCTAATATATTTGAAGGGATTTAACTTTAAAATGTTTAATTTAAAAGTTAGAAAGTAAAATCAATATAATTCATCTATAAGAATGTTAGTATAAAAGTTATTTTGTCGTGTATAGTGAATTTAATATATGACACATAACATAAACCACACCTTTTAAATCCATTAGAAAAAATCTGAAAAAGAAAGATAAATTTATTTATTGTTTTTTTGATAACATTAAAGGACTACTTTGGTAAAGTTCAAGGTTTATTTGTATAGTTTGTTGTAGTAGCTAAAACATGGTCAAATTAATTGAAAAAATATTATAGAGATCTGATAATGATTATAGATAAATGATAATGGCAATAAAAGTAATTAATTAAACATAACAAGGAGACCTAAAAAAACTTATATTTTAATATTATTGATAAGTATATACTATTTGATGATTTGTTGTTATGCAAACTATAAATTTTGAATGATAAAGTATTGATACCAATAGGTTTAAGTGTTCTTATAGACCTCGTAATTATTATGTGTTGATTTGCTAGTTTTTGTACTTTCATTTACTACTTTGTAAGCTATTAATAAAATAAATGTAGATAGATAAAGCTATATAATAAAAATCAAATTCGCAACTAAATACTAGTAAACATTGCTGATGTTTTAGTTTAATAAGGTACATTAATTATGTTTTAATTTAAAGCCAGCAGCATGGCTGTAAATATTTTTAAAAACATAAGAATACCTCAAAAAAGGTCTCGTGTCTTAATAGTATAGATGGAGGATTTTCAAATTAATGTCATCTTGAGAAGGGACATTCTTAAAAAAATTAAAATATATTTTAAAAAAGTTCCAGTAGTATTTGGTGATTACAATTCACAAATATGAATATATAAAAATTCCAGTAATTTTTATTTTTTCCTATTATTTATCAAAATATTTTTAAATTTTATTATAATATAAGCTATAAGTATTTTAGTTCACATATTTAGTTTCATATTTGGTGAATGTAAGAATTAAGTACATATTTTTAAACTAAAATTTTAAAAATCTGAAGGAATTTATTATATGGGGTTTAGTACAGTTTCATTAATGATACAATAAGAGTTGCATAAATACTATAGTACTATAATATAAGGTGAACATAGATGGCACAGTCTCTTGTAGTTCCATGTTTAAACTCCACATGTTTATCATTTATGTGGATGTAAAGTAACGTGTGGTTTATCAAATAAAAGAAGTGGAAATTATTGAATTAATGAAATAAATAATTATGGTAGAGATATAATTTTTGTTAAAAAATTATGATAGATTACTGACATAAGCAACAAAGATCGCCGGGAGCTTGTAGTGAAGTGGCCTCCATACCATGCCATTCTCCTTGGCACCCGGGGTTTAACCCCCGCCTCCCTCGGTGAGGCTAGTGGACCATACTGGGCCGGTCCGTTGTGGCCCAGTTGACAAAAAAAAAGCATCAAAGATCTTCCATGATCTTCCACGGCTTCACATTAGAAAAAATGGTTATAGAATATTTAGTTGTTATTTAAATGAATAATTTATTTTATTAAAACAAGATCATGATCGATTGATAAATTTTGGGTCTAACTATTTCTTATTCATGTATTATTTATATATATATTAATAACATTAAATCTTTTATATTATTGATTAATGATACAAATATGATTAAAAAACATAAATATAAAAATCAAACTTTCAAAAGAATTTAAAACAAAAAATACACCCGCCCTTTAAAAACGAGTCAGAATCTAGTATAAATATAAAATTAAATAATAATGGCATTGCTGTAAATATTTTCAAAACATATAATTACCTCAAAAAAAAATCTTCTGTTTTAATATTATAGATATTTTTTACTAAAATTAAACAAGCAGTTTCTTGTCGAATTCCAATTCAAAACATTAAGAATATGTCATTAACTATTTCTGCTAGTGAAAAGTCATTAATTTTTTTTTATCAATTCCTAGTCTTAAACTTTAATCATATCCTACTCTTACTTTCTCAATATATATATATACTAGTCTTACTTTTATACAAATGTTTTAATTTGTCACATGACATCATAAACCTCCTTTAAACTAAGGTGGTGTTATTGGATAGTGAATTTAAAATTAATTCTACTGGTTTTATAATTTAGTTTTATTCAATGATTGATTTTAATTTTTAATTTTAAATTTAGTGTTATTGATAACCATATTTAAAATCTCTCTACTAAATGATTATAAAATCTTGTATTATTGATTCTTGTATTTAAAAAACTTTTCAATGAGAGAATTTTAAATATATTGTTATTCAACTAATGATTTGAATACAACATTTCAAATTTGGTGTTATGCATGTTTGATAGATTTCTACAATTCATTTGACTTGAAATATTTTTAAATGGATTTGGATTTACTTTTATGTGTAAAATCTCTCAATCCAAATCTTCCATTTTACCTTCAGATTTTATAAGACCAAAATTTATATAACAGAAAACTCTAACGTCAAGCCAACTAAGAACGAGAAAGATAGAGCATATGTAAAAATATTTTGTTCTGTCATCTAACCTATTTTCCAACAGATAAATAATTGTCATTCCTGGAACAAACCCAGATTTTCTTGTATCAAATTCAGTTTTTCCAAACGTAATCTTTTCTTTTGATAATTCATATGTGCTCTTTAATTTATGACTTGTTGATTCACATGAAATAAAATCATTTCTTTTTTACTGTCGTGATATTTATATAAAATTTCATCGTCTATTAATTTTGTGATAATATATGTTTATGTTTTTAAGGTATTTTAGTTTCATTTTATATTTTGACAAAATTTCCTTTTCAAATATAGAATCCATTTAAAATGGAGTTCAATACTGTTATAGAAATCAAATGATATCCTCTTGATTTTATAAATAAGTAGATAAGGATTTTAAGACTTGTAGATAAATTATCAATACTACTAAACAATTTTTTTTTTTAAATTACCCTTCTTTGTCCGTGGTATATTACTTTTTGTGCTATTGAAATTAGTTAATTTTTAGACATTTCATTAAGGGCACAATTGTAACACACAAAATGGCACAACAATCATATATATTCAAACTAATATAATATCTATATTAACAGATTTTTGTTGCTTACGATTTTCTAATAGATTATTATACAATGAAAGTAATAAACTCTTAATAAAACCATAATATAGACAAAATACATACTCTAACTACGACGAAATATATGTATGAATATTAAACAAGGCATATCTCCATCTTTTTATAGATTAGTCGGTTATGTATGTATTTCTTCTTGAAATATATTAGCTCTTACAATACCATTGATATGCCATAGAACTCACTATATTTAAATAAGACTTGAAACTATATAATACGAGTATATAACACAATGTTTAATTGTTTCATAGTTTAAACATACTATATCAAAATTGCTACAAAACTAAGATTAAGTTACAACATTTTACTAAATTTAAAATATTCAGCTCACCAATGAATATAATATAATTATACATTTTTAAAAAATTGATATCTGATTATTTGTGAACAAACTATCATTAACCAAATATATGTTAACCTTCAATCATAGTAATCATTTAACATTTGTCTATCCTTATATTATAACAACATAATTAAGCTTTCATACGAGTAACCAAGATATATGATCATTTAACATTTATTTTTTCTTCATATATAATGGTATCCATATATAATTGAGATGATATAGATTTCATGTAGGCTTTCATGTTTAAAGATCAGTTGAAATGAGATATTAAGCACTGCACTATATGTGGACTACTTTCCCATGAGAAAGGATTTTACATGACTACAAGTATCCAAAATATGCTCCAACCGCCAAAAGAACGCTCTGATGTATTCTCCAGAGTTCAGGTCCCATCTGAGAGTCATTCCCAGCACCCTTTGGTGCACGAGGAATATGATAATTCTCATGTGCCTCGCCCATCCTGGAAACAAAGGCAAGATTGGGAGCATATAGGGGTCAGTTTGAATCGACAAGACACAAGAGAGCGGGATTATGCTGGTCGACATCGTTCCAGGGAAGGATACGCTAACAAAGTAGAGGAACACACAGACAGAGTTTCCAGGAATCGTCATGGTTATTATAAAAGTAAGAGATATGGAGGAAGTCGGTATGAATGATTTCACTGCTTTTACACAGGCCAATTAACCTGAAGTACCAGCAATACCACAATCAAATGGTATGTCGTTGTAGCACTTCAGGATCGAATCCACAGAGACCAGTGGTTACACGACGAGGATACGAGATGAGAGTTAAGCTAAGACTAAACAGAAGGATTTTTGATTACTAAAACTAGACCGAAACGAAATAATGCAATGCGATGAGAATAATGCAGAAAGTGTTAATGTGAGAGAGCATTGGGCAAGAGGAAATCGCAGGGACTCAGGCTATCAGACACGGACATAATCAACCTACTTCCGTAGAGCTAATCATTTATTGCTAGCAAGGACTGTATTAAGAACCGTCTAGAACTCAAACACGATATTAGAATTAACCTACTTCCACAGCGCTAACTCTCTATGTTATAGAAACCTCCACACTAACTTCCGCTGAGTTTCGATTTCTAAACAAGCATTAAGAACAGATTCGATATGTTCACAAAGCGCAATAACATCAACTTCCGAAGGTTAAGGACACTTTGCTCATCTAAAGTCTTTTCGGGAGTTTAAACTATCACTTTCGGTGCATTAAACAACCTAGAGATCATGAACTAGGTGATCAATCCAATTCAAGCAGTAAGAACACAATAGATGAAGAACCATAAGATAAATCCCTAGAATCTAACAATCCTAAATCAACAAGCCATGAAATCCCTTTGAATCCTAACACCCAATTGCGCAAACTACTCAAACATCAACGAAATTAAGATAGAAACATGAATATATACAACTGATCTAGAGTTCAAGAGATTTCTCAAAGAGAAACTCTATCCCTCTAAATCCTCTTACAACAAGTTCCAAAAACCAACAAGAGAAATCCAAAAGTTTCAAAGAGAAACAAAATCTCTCAAATCTCTCTCAAGAACTCTCTCTGGTTTCTCTGCCCTCTCTGGTCTTCAAAGAACAGAAAAAATGAAAAGCTTGTCGAAATTATTGGGTTGGAAGTGGGTAAAATGAGTGCACAACTCGTTGGTGGATGGTGGAGCCGGAGACGCACTGGATCGGTCGATCCAGTCGGCATGGATCAGTCGATCCACGGTAAATGGAAGGGATCTGTCGGTCCATGTTGCACGGATATGTCGATCCAGAGTAACAGTTCTGCATACTTCGACTTGTTCTTCCCTTCTTGTGCCCGAAACTCCAAATTAACGCATTGCGACCTGAAAAAGTACTAAAGACAACAAAAAGACTCGAAATACTCTAGGATAACATATACTAAAACCGATAAAAACACGACACATCAAATCCCCAAGACTTGAATCTTTGCTTGTCCTCAAGCGAAGGAAGCAAAGATCAACCCGAAGGGAGAAGAATTTAAAAACACGAGAACTCTCATTTTCTTTAGACAACCGCATTTACCATTACCTGTTGTAAGCCACATCTAGAATACCAATCCAAGAGATTAGTCTCATGTATTTTACCTTTAGCTTAGCAACCATACCACTTTCAACCACAACTTGGAGTGACCCAAATTCACCATCGCTGACTTCTTATTTAGAATTTAAATGTGTGGTCTCATCGAGGGAATATCGATCAATGGACACATGGAGTCATTACTCGTTCAGGTTTCTTATTTTCGGTTTCTTTCCTCTCACTTCTCTGAGTCGATTTCTCCCTACCTTGTAGGGTATCATTTTATTTTTTCTAGCGACTGAGTTTATTGAACAGGCTTCCATGAGATGCGAGTATTAATGGGTGTAACCACTGAATCCCCGATTCACTTCTTTTTGACCTTTATTCTAATTCATTTTTTTTTCAATCGATCGATTGAATTTCTACATCGATCGATCATTTACTTACGGCTTTTTGGTTTTGAGTAATCGATCGATTGGATATATACATCGATCGATTGATTTTTTTTTTAGAGAGAGGAGAGAGGGAAACCTTACTCACAATCTTTTCAGACCTGAACGAGGATTCCGATCCATTGTAAACCAAGTCCCAAGCCAAGAGAACTAAGTAGATTAAGTGAAGTCAGCTTTGGATCTTTCAGATACCCACACAAGCATGGTGGCATTGGTAGACTGATATTCTTATGTTCTGAAATCTACAATGAATGGCTAAAAGAATGGTCACTAAGGCTTTAGTTACGGTTATACCAAAAAAAACGGTAGTTCTTGACAAAACAAATAAAACTGACACGATAAAACCGAAAACACCAAAAAAAAATGAAACCTTTAAAATTTTTTTTTCTTTTACAAAGACTCAAAAACACTTTCAAAAACACTAAAAATGAAAACAACACTAGAACAAAGCAGTGTAAAAACGAATCCAAAAGAGGGTGATAAATTAAAATAAAAACACTAAGACAAGGGAAAAGAAAACTTTACAATGCAATGCGTAGATATGGAAGGCATACTTCGACTTGTTCTTCCCTTCTTGTGCCCGAAACTCCAAATTAATGCATTGCGACCTGAAAAAGTACTAAAGACAACAAAAAGACTCGAAATACTCTATGATAACATATACTAAAACCGATAAAAACACGACACATCAATGAACCGTAATATCGCAAGTCAGATCAAAGATGGAGAAAAAAACCAGTGATTAATAGGGAAAATGAGGAGGATATGAAACGACTAGCTATACATGGGAAGGCTTCAAAGTGGAACTCTAATTGTTTCAGGGATGACATGGGTGCCGAATTGGGTATTGTTCCTTATGAACAAAGAGCAGCTATCCCTGGCTCTATGGATGAGGAGCAGCGGAGGAGTGGGGAGGTTCGACAAGGGAGGTTGATAGCGAGTAAGATTGTGACCCCATCTGCAGGAGACAATCCTATGGAGGGAAATATAACTACCCGCAACAAGGGAGCAGCTCGAGCGCTCTCCTTCTCGCCCTCACTTGCGCCTGAGGCCAAGGAGGATCAGATTGTAGGGGCTTTGGATGACATGGAGATGACTGAACAAGATGATGGTTTGCTGGGATTTGAACCTAACGATGATGACTTACTAGGAGAGGCTCTTGGAATCTGAATCGAAGTGACCAAAACCATTATATGTTGTCCAAAGGAGGTCAAAATCATGTATAAAGGCATCCAGAGCGGAGGAAGACAGGTGCGAAGACAACTGCCCCTTTAGGCTTTCCAAGTAAGAGACTTGAGTTCCTTCATCGGGGATCTCCAAGCAAACTATCAAAGGATTTAGGAGCAAATTCGACTGGGGATGCTGATAAGTCTGGGCGTCACAGTGTGAAGAATTAAAGAAAAACATGCAAAAAAGGAGGAAGTGATGAGGCCTAAAAACTCATCGACTATGGAGCCATGAAGACGATCAGTTGGAACTGTAAAGGGATTGGGAACAACCTCACAGTTCGACGCCTTATGGAGATGTATCAAAAGCATCGCCCAGGACTTTGTTCCTCTCTGAGACGAAGAATTAATAGGTCAATGTTGCAAAACATTCAGACCTACTTAGGATTTGATGGTTTCTTTACCGTAGAGCCACTCGGCCTTAGCGGTGGTTTAGCTTTAGTTTCTTTAGAAGAATTTCAAATTAATATTTTGTTTTCGAATAACAGAATGATTGATGTTGAGGCAATCATTGATGGAATAAAAGTCTATATGATGTTTGTGTATGGTGATCATGTGTTAGAACAAAGAGAACAAGTATGGAAACGTCTTACGCGTTTCTCAACGACAAGAGTTGGACCTTGGTTTATGATAGGTGACTTTAATGAAATAACAAGTCACTATGAAAAAGTGGGAGGAAGGCCTCACTATGATAGCTCTTTCTTGCCTTTCAAACAGATGCTTAACGATTGCGGAATGATAGAATTCCCATGTTATGGAAATAAGTTATCATGGGTAGGAAAAAAGAGCAGGGCGAATCACGGTCCGATGTCGATTGGACAAAGCTGTTGGTAACGAGGACTGGCATGAAAAATTTCCACACTCATGGGTAAACTATATGCGGCTATGGGGATCAGATTATCGTCCGGTTCTCGCAAATATCCTTTCGAAACCCGTGAGAAAATCGAAATCCTTCAAATTCGACAAAAGGTGGATTGTTAATACGGAATTAAAACAGGTTATTCTGGAAGGTTAGAAATCTCCAGATATTCCCCCTAATGCAAATATCATGGAGCACATTTCAAGTTGTCACAAGGCTATAGGATCATGGAGGTGGCAGAATGATCTAAATTCGGGAAAACAGGTGTAGGATCTAAAGGAAAAGGTGGAGGGGCTGTACTTGGAGGGGAAATAGCGAGGCGTTGAAGTGATTTGCATATGTGTCATTACCACATTTACTTTCAAGAAAAAAAAGATGACATGTCTTTGAAAAAATATAACATGGCACTAGCCTAATTGTGACATGTACAAATTTCCTTACAAAAATATTTATTTTTTGGTAAAAAAATTTAAATATGGTAATGACTATTAACTCATATATCATCATTAATGTAGATTTTCTATATAAGTATTTTTTTTTGGTAAGACTATTAAAATATATTGATTACTAATAATTCATATATAACTATTAAATTAATATATAGATCATATTAATAAAAATAAGGTAAATATAATTACAAAATTTATTTATGTCAACTTATTTATCATATATTTTATAAATATATACAATATACTAAAATTAATTAGAAGTACTCAAATACATAACTAAAGTAACCATAATCAAATATATTTTTTGATAATCAAATTATTAACATTTTATTTCTTGGTTCATTGTATTAATTAAAATTGTTTTTTTCCTCAATTTAAAGTACATTAACTATAACAAATAAAATCCAAGACATATTATTATTTATATTTTAAATATATATATATATATAACTAGGTGATTACCGATATATTTAAAATAATTATTAAATATAATATAAGTAATTTTATGTTTATGTAATTTTAATTTTATTAAAATTTAAATTAAATCAGAATTAAATAGTTAAACAAAATCAAAAGAAATTAAATTAAAAAAATTATATTTATGATCTTTTTCAAACTATTAAATTTAAAATGTAATAATGATGATGTCCAAATGTAAATTATTATTTTTTTTAAATAAAATATTTCATTTACAATAATTATGTATGTGTCTGGCGCAGGAAAACACCTAGTTCGTTTTAGATGATGCGTTAAATTTATAAGATATACCATGTAGTTTATTCAACTTTACATAATCTACCAAGTAATATTATCTTGCTTACACATAGTTATGCTTTTCTATTCAAGACCCGAAATTGAGGAACACATCTTATATCGATTACCCACACACAAAGAAATATCATATATTGTTTTTCACTGATATAGCATCAAATAGAGTTCAATATTTTTTTCAAATTTATTACAGGACATGATGAACAGGTTGGTTTGGATTCGGTAGTTAAAAGGGGTGTCGTTTTTAACTATATATTGGCGCTACCTCATAGAAAAGGTTACTCAAAACAAAATTTTTTATTGAGTCTAAACTTCAGAAATAATCGTTTCAAACTAAAACCAACTAAAAAGTTTTTGAACGCTCAAAAAACATAATTTTTAAAAATATATATAAAAAAACAAAACGCAGATGTTGCTATATAACTTCCATAATTATGTAGTCAAAATCGTCAATTATCTGGAAGCAAATTGATATTGGAAAGAATGGAACCCTGATTCATAAAAATATATACTTTACATTAGGAATAATACTATATAACAGATGTTAACTGATTATCATAATGCAACTAATATTAAACTTACTTAGATTTGAAGTGCTGTATTTCAGCAAGGGATTGATCAAATAAAATATCCGAACATCCTTCAACGTTTGTGAGATGTCTTAAGAGACCTATACATATCACCAATTGAGTTGACAGAAAATATTGTTAATTTGATCAATAAATAATCTATATTATCATGACCTACCTTCACCCCACTCAATTCGCCATAATTTCAATACACATACAACAACCTTTGCAGTCGTTCTTATGTAGTTTTAAAATAACTAATCAGCTATAGTTCCATAGGCAACACACTTGATTTCTTCTATCAAACTGCATAAGATGAAATATTTGTGATTTTATCAAATATGAACTGCTCTAATAAACACAATACGAAAAAAAAACATCACTTACTCACTATACATCATGGAAAACTGAATTCGGGTTAGACGTCCATCATATATATGGTTGGGTTCCACTTGAATTAAATCTTCCATGGGGCCTACATAAACTAAAGCTCCACAGAGGTCTTTGCGCAATATGAAAATGTAAACCATATTATTAGACTTTATAATTACGATGTTATAACGAAAATTAGAAATAATTAAACCAAAACTATGAAAACTTTTTACTCAAATGTTCACTTACTAATAGAAAACTTAGGATGTTATAGACCACAGAGGATGGTTTTGTCATCTCATTAATTTTCTCATCTCCAAAATCCAGTATCCATTTTGAGAATTCCCTAATCTCCTCAACTTCACGACTATTTGGCTCTGAAAATAGCCTCATATTTTTCTTTAATTCCAAGACTTTGCAATACTTCCACAAATAGGAAGAGTTAAGAGAATCCATAACTACATCAGCTCGATTCCCCCTTGGAATAACCGACAATATTTGTCTAAAATCACCACCAAAAACAACAACTTTCCCACCAAAGGGTTTGTCTGAAGTAGTTTTCATAATGTCGCATATACTGCAATCTAGAGCTTACTCGTCATCGGTACTTCATCCCAAATAATAAGAGAAACTCTAGATATTAATTCAGCTTGATCACTCCCAGGTTGTATCTTGCAAGTAGAGAACTCATCAGGATTTATGGGAATGCTGAACCGTGAATGAGCAGTCCTTCCACCAGGAAGCAATAAAGCGGCAATGCCGCTTGAAGCAACATTAAGTACCACTTCACCTCTTGACCTGATAGCAGCAGACAAAATATTCCACAAAAACATTTTCCCTGTCCCACCAAATTCATAGAAAAAAATACTCCTCCTGATGAACTCTCAACATAACCTATTTTCTGATCGTAAACAGACAACTGCTCATCTGTCAACTGTGGAAATCATTCTTCGTGTCTAGCCCGCAACTCGTCCTGAGGATAATTCAACTCATTTTGTAAGAGCTGATTATTTGATATCGATTGATCATTATCAATAGGTTGTGCAATTGACTTCTATTTACTTAGACCACTATTCTTACTTCGTAAGATTTTATCAATCAGTAATAAAGTACAATTCAAAACTTTTTCTTCAGTCAATATGAGATCTACACAATTTAAACAAATCAAGTTAATAATAAGTACCTTAAAAATAATTTATATTACAAATTGATTCATATGTCACTTACTTGGGTTTCCACGCTATTTTCGTTCAAGATACAAAATATCTTCTGATAATATGTCTTTGGTTGCTTCCCAAACCAATTTCGGCGAAGATAAACTTTCCCCTAACAGCATCTAAGCAAACAAATTACGTACATAATGGCCAGATGCCCCAAAAATAAATTCTTTCAATCCTTCAATATACTCTTTGTCATCATCCAACAAACCCAAAACATAACACGCAGCTTTGTAACTCGGTTGAAGTATCAACTGTCTTTATATCATCATAACACCATGGGCCTTCTTATTAATCAAAACCCTCCAATAATACAATGGTCCACTACCGGGAGAAACATGTTGCAACCGACCAATTGCAAATCCCTTTTTCCGTGTTTTCCAAACTTGGTTCTTACCATCATATAGGAATCTCGTGGTCATTTCTGGATAAGTCAATAATCGAGCTTCAGGAAATTCTACACAACAATCGAACCAAGCTAAGAACATAGTCTTAGTTACACTCATGCGAGCCATTACTATTTGGACCGTATCACCTTCTTTGTAAATTACTGACTGCTCTCCTTCAAGATGAAACGTTAGTTTCTCAACTGGTGTAGTTCGAAAATGAGTTGGAAAGTCAAAAATTCTCCAAGTTGACTCGCAAGCAGATATGTATCTAATGAAGAGAAAAATTAAATAAATTAAAATTTAGGTTCATTTTGTAGCTTCTCATCAGGTCTTAAAGTGACACAATTAGATAAGCAAAATTAAAACCTAGCTTTAAAATAATTTTTTATTTCATCAACTTGTGGTTCTTGGGCTTCTCCCGTTGTGTTTACAATTAAATCTCCACGACTCTCGTTTGTTCCTGCGCCATCCGTTTTCTTAGTCTTTTTTGAGTAATTGTTGCAGTAATACAGTCTTGCCCTTTGTGGATATACTTAAATAAGTATTTAATAGATCGGGCTTGATTACACAACTCAACATTGATATGTGCATTGTAACCAAGAAGAAGCTTCTTGTTATAAGGAACAACAAACATGTTATCCAACTGTATTCCTTTTTTCTCAACAGTAGAACCTCCTTGTCTTGTACGGTAAATGGGATATCCTTGTGAATCAACGGTAGTTTTCTCAACTATCTTCCGAGGAAAAATTTGGTACAATGTCCATCTTGCATACATGGAGAATCCTTGTTGACTACACCACATGGACCATGAATCATTGTCTCCCTTACAGCTTCGTATAGTTTAGGTTCCTCATTTTTATCAGGAATTTCTGCTGATATTATCCGATCAATATCATCAGCATTTGGAAATTTGGTTGTCCGATCCATGAATAGTAAAATGGGCATGTGGGAGACCTCTTTTTTGAAACTCTATAGTATACACAGCTACAAAAGATAAGGATAGATGGAAATATTAGGAATAATTAGTAATATTAAAATATACCTACCAAAAACTGTCTTTCCTAGTACATGTTTTTTCGTCAAATCATCCATCAAACTATCAAACTTTACTTTGAATAGCCTGCAGCACAAATCTGGTCTATCCTCAGATCTAAGATTATATTTTTAAAAATATCTCGTAAGTTCTGGCCACTTTGGATTACATGTAAATGTAATAAAAAGATCCGGGAAGCCAAAATATTTGCATATAGACATATAATCCAAGTACATCTGATGCATATATCTTAGACCTCCTGTGAAAGATGATGGTATTATTACTCGATTTCCCTCTATAGAAACCGAATAAAAACCATCATTTGAAGCAGCCACAAACTTACTATAATTCAACGCCCTTAAATTTGATTGATTCTTTTGGATATAGCGAAGACGATGGCTTTTAGTCATTGTATAAGCATCAACAAGAAACTGCTGAAGTAAACGTCTTGAAAGAAGTAGTACATGTGATCCAACCTTCCGAATTTGTATTCGATAGGCAAAGAATTCCCTCATGCTGATATTTGGTTTCTTTCTTTTGTTGATTCCGGTAAAACCATTCTTAATACCTAAACGGAAAACCATCATCTCCATACGGAAAGATAAGTGGATATTGAAGTGGTAGATAGCAAGGATGCAATTCATTGATCCTTTTTAGCTTTCCAGAATATTTTTCCAAAATAATATCCCATTTATCCATATTTAGAGTAAAATCTCCAACCACCAAAGCTGCAACCTCGGACGAAGTTGGGAGATTATAAACTCGCCCATCCGTATTTCAGTTGTGGATCAAAACCAGTGACAATTCTTCACTTTCATCTTCATTGTTGAATCTATCCATTGAATTCCGGAACGTCTGGACATGTACATTACACTCCCTTAGAATTTCCATAATAGACTGAACCAAATATGCTCTTATTTTGCTCCTCTCTGAATTTCCACTATACAAATACCAACAAAACATTGATAATTTAAAATCATCATCACAATATAAATGAATAAGGATATCCGTAAGTATTATATATATACCTTAACGCTGATATCCTATTGTTAACTTCATTCTCAGTATCATGTATATACAACTGAGAGAACTTTGCAGATTCATCAGGCTTTGGTTTCACACTACCAATCAAATGATAATTCTCCCCGTGTAGTTTAAAAACTTTGGGTCCTTTACCTTGGTTGATGGAATTATCAATCTTTCCTCCAAGCGAAGTAAATGAGAACATCATGTTCAGTGGTCGAATATTTTCACGGAAATGCTTACTGATAACATCATCGTTAGTGAGAAGTCTTTGAAGTAATGCAAGGAGGTTCCTTCATAATTGGAAGTTTGATTTTTCCTTGCAAACAACACATAGTGAAAATAGGTCTTCTAGCTTTCCTGTTTTTGCTTATCCGCTCGTTATACCAAAAGAGTGCTCCACATTTAGGACATTCATTTTCTATATCTCCGTCATCTTTGTAAACTGTAAATAGACAAAGTGACAATATTATGAATTTAATTTCCACATTCTTTACGATGAACTTGCAGTGATTTTGCAAAATATTACCTTCTTCTACAGGATAAACAATTGACGAACGTTCTCCCTTTTTACTTTTCTGATTTGAAAACTTGCGATTGTTTCCAAGATATCTAACTATATCTTCGTTGAAAATATCCGGTTGCTCCTTCACTCCATGCAATTCGTTTTCATCATCAGTATCAGTATCAGAATAGTTAGGATAAACATTTTCAGTGTGGCATGTATCATCCTCCCAGAAACCGTCACAACTCTCTGTAAAGAAGCACAATATAAGGAACCAAAAAAAATCGTACGATTACAGCTTAGTTAAGTATACCAATAGTTAAATAAATAGAAATAATAGGACAATAAGAAGTCGAATAACATTGTACTAACCTTCAGAATCTGACTCAACTGACGATATGACTGAATTGCCGGTATTAATAATTTGATTATTAATAACTGTGGGAGATCCATTAGAAGATAACATCATATTAGGTTGTCCACCCAAATTAGTACTCTGTGTAATCATTGATTGAAGCAAGCTTGTGAATGATGTAGACTCGGGTACAGTCACGGTTGCATTAGTTTGTTCAGTACATTTCCTCTTTTGGCTGATAATGTTATACATGTTTGTTATAGCAAATCTTTGATGAGTTTCTTGAGAGTTATATAGCAAACCATCCAAGTCGTTCCTCAACTTCGTGCATGTATTGCAAAAATATACACACATAAGATTTTAGCATAACTCAGTAGAGGACACTGAATGCAAAAATTGAAAAAAAGTCGGATGGTAATACCTGCTATATTACCTATTAATGGACTATGAGCAACTGCAGTCAAAGATTCATTTGATTCAATAACATTAGGAGATCCAACAAAAAAGTACGTTGTGATCCCATTGATTGAAGCAAATTTGTGAAGGATGGTTGACTGGGTGAATAGACAGAGTTTTTTTGTGTTGGACCAAGAGAAGATTCTGCCTGTTTTTTTATATGAAGTAATCCTTCACAACTTGCTGTCTCGAATGATTTCCTTTTCTCGCGCAAAATGCTAATTCTTTCAGTTCTAGCATCCTTGACGCCAGTATTGTGTATATTAGTTATGTCACACATGACATTAGATTTGTACAGCAGTTGTTCACTGTGATTATTCAAATCAACCAGTTGCTTTGATCTCCCTTGCCTCATCATTGAAGCTTCAAGTCAATAAGAAACATATATCTAACCAAATATTGAATTATGTAGAAAACTATATGGGAGTTTTATGAATTGATATTATGACAATTAACTTTGAGAATAATCTTAACTGACTTGGGTTAATTGTCATATCCACGGGCATGGAGTGCCTTAAAATGTTTTGCTCATAATCTTCAATGTACAAACATATTTGATAAAATGTCAATGATGGTACATTTTTACTTGTAATAAGGGATAAAACACATAAAATGTCATACATATACCTTGTTTTACACGTTTCGGTGGACGATTATCTTGTATGTTTTCCTTTCCCGCTTCTGTTTCTTTCGATTCATGACAGTGTTTGTATGCTTCAAATGCTAAAAAAATCTGTGTGCAATGAAACTGATGATATTGCTAAACGAATTGTTGTTGATATACTGTTACCATAATGTAAAAATCTTAACTTACTATAACTCATTATAGTTGTCCATTTAAATAGTTTTCAAATGGAAAGTGTTAATTAAATTAAAGATACATAGTTTTTTTCCTAATTATATGACAACCACAGTCATTTATAACCATTTCTAATCGAACAGTTTCGGAGGGAGTACGAAAATTTTAGGAGGTAAAGGTAATCCATATTGAAATATCGTTAGACACACCTTGCTTAACAACTCTGAAAACAAAGGAGTTCATGTACGTTACATGTATTTAACTTAAACCATGTCTTAGACAATTACTTGTTATATAAGTTAGGAATTTAAGATCAATTCTGATTAGTGTGTCTCAATAGGTACGGATGCTAGATTTTGTCTAAACTTATATGTTCAAGTCAACAGAGTAATATTGTGATATAGAATAATCTCTTTTATAACGTAATGGTTATTCAAATTCAAAAAGTACTTAACAAGGTTGTCAATAGTATTTCCAAATTATGACTCCTCAATAAAGATATTCTTATAAAGCCGCACCAGATCAATAGAGGAGCTATATAAATAAAGAATGCAAACATGAAACTATAGAAAAAGAACACCTGAAAATAAAAGTAATGAAATAAAATATTTAAAAAATTATGTTTTATTTGTAATCAACAGATTAAATTTCTTCAGCCACTTAGCTCATCCTCCTCCTTCTTGATCCTCACTGAGGGTGCAAGTTTTGTGTCACTACTATCGGAAAAGTCTGTCAACAAATCTTTAATTATGATTCCTAGACCGTTTAGCTGGTGTCAGATTCATAGAATGTTCAGACTGGGATGACCAACCAATTTCCATCATATACCCCTGCTACAATAGGGTTGCTAACATTAACATTTCAAACTGTGGATTATAATATATAACAACAATCTCAATTTAAACAACAAAAATTACCACTGGTCGATGGGCAACGTTTGTAAACGTTGGGCTTATAGTGTCCTCACTACCCTACAAAAAGCAAATTTATAAAATAATATATAATTTATATCACCATGAGATTTTTGGTAAAAAAATAAAAGTTAACATACCATAAGATAATTGCTAACATCATACTCATTTATCATGTTTGGATTGGTTATAATGTTGAGCACCTTGAAAGTTCTGTGCTTAAAAAGATAATTATACTTTTTGATAATGATCTTAACTCTTACCAACAAAATTAGTTAAAAACTTTAGGTAAAGAAGAAGGATCTTGAATCTAAAAATAATGTACCAATACAAAACATTAGCATTAAAAAGTCATTTACAGAGGCTAAGCTGCCAAAAATATAAAGTTTTAACCAAGAAAGTAAGTGAGCATACCTCAGACGTAACTTTACCAGTTAACTCAACGCAGGGCTGGTGGACTAATTGTAATGCAAGACTATCATTTAGATGTAATTTGATGTTGCTTGTATTATCAAGTACAACCAAATGTAAATTGTACCTACAGTAAAGATAATAAATAAGACTTGCCCATATACATATTGTTCCAAAAAAACACACAACTTAGTTTAATCTTATTACCTTGGCAATAGCTTCGGACCAAGAACCTTACACCTAGTACAATAATATTTGTACCCACCATCGAGGATAGTAATGACTGCATCATCATTATCATTTGGTACGGTCAACACTTTATTTGCGCAGACATTACAACTCAAATAGTACCAACCCATGTCGATCAATAGCAGCTATTGTACACATAACAATACATCTCTCAACCTAAAAAATCCATTAAATAGTAATATAATTATAAAGCACAACGATAAACCCTAAACAATTGATGGTTCAGAGATCAAACATTTCTAGTCTTCAAAACCTTTGAGATTGTTTTCCTTGGAGTATGAATAAAAAATCATCCTTTTCTGAGATCATCGAAACCATGGACATCGGTTTTGGCTCGACAATAACCAATTGCTGAAAAATTTTCGGCAACCTAATAAAAAAGTAATAACCACTTCAATATATTTAACATAAATGTAAAAGACTGGTAATCACTATTGAAATTTATATCAATAAAACAAAGTACCTTGCTTGGAACGCTGCAACCTCATCAATTGTTGGATTTAGGGCTAGAACAGACACATTATATGAATTTGATATAATTCGACCCTCTATTTATAAAGGTAAAAACCCAAAAACTTACATCAAAAAAGTAATCATAATAAGAACTAATCATCTTTTACAACATAAATGCAATTGAGTACCTTTCAAGTCTCTGATCTTTCCAAATCTCAAAACACAAATCACAGGATGCTCGCTACGAAGTTGAATTGCATCGATAACATCCAATGCACATTTTCCCCAGAAAACACATGAAAGCCTTAAATCTCTACATGACACAAACACCGTTGTTCAAATTAAAATTGTTTAGGTTAATCTGATGAATTCATATGAAATTGTAAAAGATACTTACTCTTCATTCAGTAGCTCATATGAAATCTTTTCTATGTCTTTTCCATTCACGGTAACGATTTCAATATGACGTACCTCAATAATCTGGCCGATTACATCTATATATAAGAAAAAAATATAAAACAAACCATAATATATATTGACGGGACAAATTATTCTAAATAAATACACAACATGTAGAGAAAATTGAAAAATCACCAACCAGAAAGTCGGTATTAACACTACCATCCAAAATTTTCCGAAAATGCACTGTCTTGAAACCAATGAGGCGTAAAGGTTAAATATTCACATACGCGAATACGGGTCATGGGTAGAAACCAAATCTTATAGGCCTGTTTGGTTGTTCGACATGATCCACATGAGTGGGCAACTACAAAATTAATTAATATCTTTGAGCAAGCTTCATGTAGAAATGTTTCAAATTGGAACACCAATTCATTTTTTACGGTGGCATGGATCTTATCACCCTGCCCAAAATAATGTGCCATTACATAAATTTAATTTATCAAAGATGAAGACATATATACATATATATTAACATAAGATGTTCAATAAAAAAAAGCAAATGGCTTACACTGGAATCGACCAAAACCATCTCAATGCTCTCTCCAACCCGAGCAGAGTTTATTTCCACAGCCGAATAATTTTAACATTTATTCTCCACATGGTTTTGAAAGGTTTCAATACAGAGACTTCATCAAAATTTGCCATGATACTTAATCTATCAACTGCGAGTGTTTGTTTGTGTTTGAGAGAGAAAATGAAAACGAACTTGATGTTATATACAACTTCGAAACAAAAGGCTAAAAATATTTTCCATAGCCATATTGGAAATAATACATATTCTCATAAATGTACATATTGGATTCTTCTTGATTTGGAAAATAGTTTAATGAAATAATATTGTCAATATTAATAAGTTCTAGAAATGGGGGAAATATTGTGTAATCATTGTAGAATAAATGCATAGACAATAAATATATTCCCAAATAAATTTACTTGGTGCAAACTCACCATTTTTTTAGAATATATATTATTTCTGGGTTATGCACATTAAATATTCAACCGTGTGTGCATTTCTGAGTTATGCATATTAAATCTACAAGTGTGTGGTGCATTTCCGAGTAGAACATGGATTCCTCGTCACCGAATTCTCGTCATAGTGATCCTCCAAGTTAATAATGGTTGTTCCTCGGCGTTTAGCAGGAGTCATGAGGTTAACTTCACCTTCCTGGGACGACCCCCAAACAACATTAGAGAAACCTTTTGTACATGAACAAAATTGTATAAATAAACACATTAAGACACATTGCAAAAATAAGAGATCAAACACATTTAAAATAAATATAAATTTACCTCCGGTGCATCTAAAATTAAAGAATTTTCCAGAGATGATGTGTTTAATCTTCCTAAAAAAAAGAGAAAACAATACGAAAACATGAAATAACCGTAATAAATCAAACTAATCAAATATAAAATATGTTACAATACCTTTGATTGACTCAACTCCTCGAACTCCATAATCATCTCAGTGTTGGTCACAATTTTCAAGACTTTATAAGTACCATTTTTATAAAGAAAATTTTCTCTCTCAATGCCAATCTTGAATAGATAAGTTTTACCAACTAAATCTTTCAGAGCCAGAGGAATATCAGTTGGTCTCTGACAGTAAAACATTTAGATCCCTAAAATAAATAATAACACAATATTGGTATGTATTCAACCCAATATAGTTCAACTTACCTCTTCAACATTAGTCCCAGTTAACACATTGCAAGGATGATGAAGTAACTGTACTGCAAGATTATCGAATAGTAGGAATTTTGCATTCCCAATATTGTCTAAGACAACCAAATGCAACTTGTATCTAACATATTTGACAATATAATAGTTATGTCAAATATTTAATCATCAAAGAATAATACCATCTAAAAAGAATTATTTACTAATTACCTTGGCATCAACTTTGGGTTCTTCAAATTGCATTTGACGCAATAGTAGTGGAAACCCAGTTCATCGTCATCTTCTACCTCGTTTGTGGTATCGTTAGGCACATTCAACACTTTATTTGAACACACTTTGCAACTTAAATAATACCAGCCCATATCAGAATAAATAGCTGCTATTGTGCACATCACAATACACTACTCAACCTATATGAATATAAATAATCAAACACATAGACAATATCTAAAATACATGAGATATTCAAACTATCACCTCTAATTTAAAGAAAAATTATCAACAAACCTAGTTTATCTCAACCAATTGAAATATGGTCTTCCAAGGAGTATTGACCAAAAACTCATTTTTATCCACAACTCCATTTGTCACTCAAGAGGTTTAGCTTCAACGATTTACAATGAAAGTTAATCATTGGACAACCTTTACAAATATCACAAAGTACATAAGATTAAGAGGTATAAATGAGAAGTCGATTTAAACATTATTAAGAATCTATTCATCGTGTAAAAAACTTACAACGCCACAAAAGACTCCACTTCAAGCATAACTGGATTCAATTCGACATCTGACACATTATAGGCATTGGAGACACTACGATCCTCTGCATATTATAATGTAGGTTTATTCAGACAATTACAACATCATTTAACAATTTAGTATCTTAATGGAAGAACAAAAATAAAACAATTTCTTAAATACTTACCTTAATATTCCCAAACCTCAACACACAAACGATTGGATTATCACCATGTCTTTCGATAGCTTCACTCACATCAGTAACAAAGTTACCCCATAACACAAATGGCAGACGTTCATCCATAAAATCAGTTTGTTTAAGTTAGAAAACAATATATAACATACTAAATTCAACTATGACTATACCAGTTCATATTAAAATAATGATTACTTTTCATTACGAAGTTCCACTGTAATTTTATGTGTGTCTTTCCCATTAGCTGATACAACTTCATCCGGGGCCACCTCAACTATCTGACCTATTACATTTGATAAATACTACATATTAGTAATAAATTTAAAGTATGCACACATAATAAATGAAAGTAGATTACTAATATCACTTATCAACTAAATAGTCCGTATTGAGTAAACCATCAAGTATGTCTCTGTAATTAACTGGTTCAAAACCAGTTAGCTCTTCAGGCAAAGCATCACAACACCTCACGCGTGTTGTCGACAAAAATCCAATTTTATATGAATGTATGGTTGTTCGATATGAAACGCATGAGGGGTTAAGTGCAAAACTAATGAGAATTTTGGAACTGCCTTGTGAAAGAAATGAATCAAACTGATTCACCAGTTCCTTCTTCACGGATGCGTTAACCTTAACACCCTATAAATTTTAAAAATTACGAAAACTAAGTGTATGCCAAATACTATTACGAAGAATTATAAATTTACAATATGAACAGAAACGTATGCATACATTAGAGTCAATTAGAACCAATTCAATAGTCAGACCACCAAAAGCAAAATATTGCTTCCACAAACGTATGATCTTCACTCTAATCTTCCACATTGATTTGAATGGTTACAAATCGGAAACATTAGTTATGGCAGCCATTATAAGAAAAAAATTTGAGGGTATGATATGACATAAAAGGATGAAAAAGTCATTATTATATAAGGAGATTAAACCTAATTCTAATCCAATAAACGTCGTATATTCCCAAATCAATATGCCATTAATTTTTACTTTGCAGATCAATCTTTAATATTAATATTTCCATAATCAATTAAGGGGTTTTGCACTTAACCCCTCATGCGATTCATATTAATATAAAAAAACAAATATAGTCAATTGCAAAAGTAACATACACAGACTTCCCCAAACCGTAAGCAGACTTCCCCAGACCGTAAGCAGACTTAATTTAAAAGTTTGGAAGACTTCGAATCGAGACATGTAAGTCTTCTGGAGAAAATCAAATTTTCTGACACAGATTGGTCAATTGCAAAACTAACATGTTTATCCAGGAATACTTCCGTGGAAGTCTTCCTAAATATTTTTGTCAACAAATAAAAGTTGAAAGACTTCCACGAAAGTCTTCCTTTGTAAATTTTCAATTGCAAAAATGACCTGAATAGAAGACTTCCAAGGAAGTCTTCTGGTACGACAATGGATAATAAACCTTCATTTTCTTCAAATTTAAAATGAATTTTTAAAAAATTTATTGTTAATTCATGTGTTTTCGACAATATTTGGGGCATGAATGAAATCCATAAATTTATTGGTGATAATTTAGAGGTTATCAAATATGTTTATTATAAGTCTTCTAATAAGCAGACATTAGAAGACTTCTCAAAAGATTTAATTATAAGTCTTCTGGAATGTCTTCTTACGTCTTGTTGTTAGAAGACTTTCCATAAAACTTAATTATAAATCTTCTAACAAGAAGACATTAAAAGACTTTCCAGAAGACTTAATTATAAGTCTTCTAACGTCTTCTTGTTAGAATACCTCTCATAAAACTTAATTATAAGTTTTCTAACAAGAAGACATTAGAAGACTTTTCAAAAGACTTATAATTAAGTCTTCTAGAAAGTCTTCTAGCGTCTTTTTGTTAGAAGACTTTCCATAAAACTTAATTATAAGTCTTCTAACAAGATGACATTAGAAGACTTAATTATAAGTCTTATGAGAAGTCTTCTAATGTCTTTTTGTAAGAAGACTTCCCATAAAACTTATAATTAAGTCTTATAACAATAATTTATGTAACATTTTATATTTGGTGAATTTAGCTAAGTTTTCTTTTGAAGTATTTTCACTTAGCCGTAGTAAATTTGACTAATTGTTTTTGTCTTTTTGTGTTTTGCTATTGAATTTGTATCAAGAACTTTAATAATATCATGTACTTTTGGCAAGATAATATTGTAGACATGAATATATTTACAAATTTGTTTTCATTAATATCTCTTTAAATTTACAACAAAAAATCACAATTAAAAGAGTACACCTACAAATCACAAAACGACCATAAATAAAAATTATTATAGATCACTCCTCTACAAAACTAAGTTTGGACTCCATAACATGAGAGAATAATCTGTTAGAAGACTTCCGTGGAAGTCTTCTAGTGCATTATTTGTTAGAAGACTCCCGAGAATACTTCCATGAAAGTCTTCCAAGTCGTCTCAGATCTGAAAAACCTACATATCCAAACAAAATAAATCAGTGAGAAAGGACATGAGATAAAAATTAGAAATTAATATAAAGTTTAGATTTTTTTATGAAAGATTTACTTGAAAGTTTTCTAATAGAATACTTCCTAAAAGACTTACTTAAAAGTCTTCTAGACCCTAAATTTATTATTTGGCCAGAAGACTTTCGCGTAAGTCTTCTAGTGCATTATTTGTTGGAAGACTTCCGAGAAGACTTCCATGAAAGTCTTCCAAGTCGTCTCAGATATGAAAAACATGCATATTCAAACAAAATAATTCAGTGAGAAAGACATGAGATAAATGAGAAATTAATATAAAGCTTAGTTTTTTTATGAAAAACATACTTGAAAATCTTGCAAGTCGTCTCAGATCTGAAAAATCTGCATATCCAAAAGCATTAAATTGACTTCAAAAATTGAAAAGCTTCAAAAATAAGGTAAGAACTTAAAACAACTAAAAGAATTTTCAAAAATTAAGAACTTTAAGCAATAAGTAGTTACAAATGATAAAATATGATTTATAGATCTACCTTTAAAGAAGTGGAAAATGAGAACGATGTTATGAAAAACCTACAAAAACAAAATAAATAGGTGAGAAACATGAGATAGAAATGAGAAATTGATATAAAGTTTGTTTTTTTATGTTCAAAGAGATTAGAGAGAGGTTGGAGAGTTTTAGAATAAGAAAATTACATTTTCTTGTAGCCATTTGAGAGGAAGATAGATAATGTGTAAATTTTTCTTTATATAAAAAGAAAAAATTCCAATAAAATTAAAATATTTTTGATTCAGAAGACTTTCAAATAAGTCTTCTAATAGAATACATCCTCGAAGACTTATTTGAAACTCTTCTAAACCCTAAGTCTTCTAGTGCATTATTTATTGGAAGACTTAAGTCACCTATACCCTAAACTCAAAATAACTAACTAATTATAAACAAACACTTCATAAAACTTAAATAAACTTTAAAATCTAAATTTATATCACTTAAAATGTCTATAATTAGATGATTATGATTTTTCCCCAACCACAATGTTTTTTACGAAATTATTAAATAATTTTTAAGATCTAAGACACTAGATCTTATGAAGACTTAAGATTTCCACTAGAATACTTAATACTTCCACTCGAAGACTTATTGGAAGACTTAACAATAGACGGGAAACATAAATTCTTCTAAAATTTTAAGGGAGAAATGGTTGTTAAGTCTTCCAGTAAGTCTTCTAGTGCATTATATCTTTAAAATTTTAAGTATTCCAAAACCCTAAAATCAAATATATTACTAAATCACATACAAAAACTTTATTAAACTTAATATAAACTTAAAAAATGTTTAATATATACAAAACTAAACACATATAGATCAAATTTAGTTTTTAAAAAATTTAGATACCACAATCTAACCCTAAAAATACATACAATACTATAACATAGTTACCAAACCCTAAACCAAAGAGTATCATGACTAACTTACATTCACTCGTCTATGTTGAAATTTATTCAATTTTACCAAATCTAAAATTATATCATTTATAAATGTCTATAATTACAGTATTATGATTTTTTACTAATCAAAATATTTTTTATAAATTTTATAAATTATTTTTAAGATCTACAGCATGAGAAGACTTTCAGGAAAGACTTCTGAGAAGACTTCCCTGAAAGTCTTCTCACTCGCACGGTTATAATAGTATACTACAATATTGTTTTGTTTAGTCATGAGGGGATGTTTATAATTTCACTAGCCTTTTGAGTTATTTTTGCATTTGATTTGAGTTGGGATATACTTTTGCATTTAAAATCAAATTTTGAGTCATTTTTGGCAAATCCCTCATCAATTAAATTCAAATCTATGACATTATGATTAACCATAGCGAAGACGGTTGACAAATAAATGTCAAACTCGGTTTTATATTTTAGCCGATTATAATTTAACTTCGGTTAATGATTTTTTAAAATCATCGTCAAATCCCTACCTTCTCTTAAAAGCAAATTCACGTGCATGCATTAATCGATCAACATCTATAACCCTCAAACATTGGCTTCTATTCTTGCGGACACATAAAAAAATTGTTTATATTTTTTGTGATTCGTAATCACAACCACCTGGTTTTGATCAAAACGTTGTTTAAAATCTCAGCTTCTTGTTATATGAATCAAACTGAAGGCGTTTTTCAAAACGAAAAAATTTATGTTGTTCAACTGCGTAATGAAAGTAACCATTAACTTAATATGATTTGTAATCTCAGCTTATTATGATCAAACGTTGTTTGAAATCTCAGCTTCTTGATATATGAATCAAACCGAAGGTGTTTTTCAAAACGAAAACAAAAATTCACGTTGCATCACATATGCGTTCTCTTAAAAGCAAAACGCACGTGCATGCATTAGTTGAACAACATATCAAACCTTCAAACATATACTTGCATACACATCATAACTTTGTTTATAATTTATGTGATTCGTAATAACAACCTCCATACTCATCAAATATATTTGATCTCGATCGAGATACACATAGATTTCTCTTTAAATCAAAAATCACGTGCATGCATCACTCGATCAACATCTAAAACCCACTAACATTGGCTAATATACTTGCGTACACATCATAACTTCATTTATAATTTATGTGATTCGTAATCACAACCTCCATAAGCATTCCCTTAAAAGCAAAACTCACATGCATGCATCTATAACCCTCTAACATTAGCTTCTATACTTGCGTACACATTACATTGGCTTCTATACTTTTGTAGACATCAATACTTGGTTTTAATTATTTCTATACACCTCTAGAGTAAAGTTTTGATGTCTATGCAAGTATATAACCCAATGTAGTGGGTTATATATGTTGATCGAGTAATACATTGGCTTATATACTTGCGTAGACATCAAAACTTGGTTTTAATTTTTCTATACACCTCTAGAGTGAAGTTTTGTGAGTTATGCTCATATTCTTCTTGATCGAGTAATACATTGGTTTCTATACTTGCGTATACACCAAAACTCTCGAATATATGAAAAACTACACGATGAAATTTTTTTTTCACAATTCCCAAAAGTTGTATTTAATGCCAACCCGATCTCATTCCGACACGTCAGCAAGAACATTTTTAAATCACTCACGTGATGACACGTCAGATTTCGGCAAAAAATAATTACTGTGAAAGCATTTAATGTAATGATTCTTCTTTTAATATATAAGGGATATTAATGTTTTGTTTATCAACATAGTTGGTCTGTTTGAGCGTTTATTCAATTATTAGGTGAGGTATTTCACATTATAATTATACATATATCAATAATTTTATTTAGTTTGATAATATAATATGTAAAATTGAATTCTGTTTTAACATTCTTGTGCTTTTGATTTATTTTAAGATTTTGTAGGTTTTTGTAATTCATTTAGGCCCTTGCGTACACCAGACTTGATCACACACACGATAGTTTGCCTTTTTCCAATCTCTGAGCTTCTCTACTGCTTTACATGAACCATCGTAATCAAACTTCTCAGCTGCAGAAGAATGCAAGAAAAGTTATCTCAAATCAAAAGAAAAATCAATCAAAAAAACTGAATCAATTTATAAAGGCCAAATAAGCCTGACCTTTTTCCTTATACAAAATATTCTTTAGGCATTCTCCATGATGCTCTGTATATTGTTTAGAAAGCAGACTCCATGAGTCTTAAGGTAATGAACCTCGCTTTTATCCTCTATTACGCATGTTTCTTCGTAAGTCCCCACCTTAGATACCCATATCAGATATAGGATACGTATGCCTTTGTATGAATACTAAATCAAATTGTTGTATTATGATTAAATGATAGTGGTGCAATTTATAATATTGAAAACAAACCAAAGTATTTCCAGAAAGAAAACGAAGATCTTATGTCTTGAGTATATTGATTTCGTAGTTTTAGGAAATTTTAATGTTTTGTTCAAATAAATAATATCAATAGAATTTTAAATTAAAAAAATAACAGTGACATGTAAATATTAATAAAATAGAAGGACATCTGAAAAAGGTTTTTTTTTTGTTTTGTTTTAATAGTATAGATTTAAAACTTTTGATCTTTAAACTAATAGTACAGCCTAATCTTTTTATGTCGATATGTATTAGCAACTATTATATTATATTGTTTTTGAAAACACGGGGAGTTCATAATCTTCTTAGCCATTTTTACTGGACTCGTCACATGTTCATTGTCTAGTGTGATATCTATGTTTTCACTTTCGTTCTGTTTGCGGTCAAACAAAAAGTTTAATAATGTTTTGTAAATTTTTGTTAGATACCTTACAACGAGAGCTAGGGAAAATATGATATTTGACAGAGTTCATATTAATGTTTGTAAATTTTGATGTTTTTCCCTAAGTCATTTGATTCAACGGAAACTGGGAGCACAGATTTATCGTATAATTCTGCATGTTTAGGTATGCTACTAATGTTTAGACAAATCTTAGATTGTTATTTGCCTTTTGGACGATTCTGATGGGTCATTTCATTGCCTTATGTCGCAAAAGTTTGCTTTGTTGAAAGCGTTTTCCTGATGCCGAGGCAAAAAAAAATTGTAATATGGGAGTGTACGAGTATAGTATACGTACCTACTCCCTCCTATTTTTGTTTCGAAAGGTAACGCCTGAACCAATTTTTTTGAAGGGTTATGAATGTTTTTTCTTTCAAGGATTGAGATGATCGACAGTCTGGGTCGATTTAAAGACAATGTTGGGATTATGATCTTTGATTGTTTTCAGGTTGATGACTTGGAATATGTTGGTTTTAAGAAAATTGCTAGGAATGAGTCGGTTTTAAGACGACGTTTGTATCTCTCCTTCTTTTTCTTTAGGAAGCGAGCTTAGTATGCTTGAATGCGTGGTGATCATTTCTCGGTTTTTCAAGAGTTTAGACCAGTTTGCGAGACATGTCTGAACAATTGAGGAACAATAGATCTAGATAGCCAAAACCGTCTAAGACTTAGTTCACTAGACTATCCACCTAGATTCTAAGTTCCTTAAAGTTTACGGCAATCTCTAAAGAGTTTTTATTTCTTAGTACTTTCCTACGAAAATTCCAAGTCTAATTTCAAAAATTCCCTAGTCGGACATACCTTAGTTTTCGAGGAGATCCGGGTTTGCCTCTTCTCATCTTTGCTTACTTCCCCTTCCTCTTCTCATGTTTCTCCATCCCTTACGGATAGTAAAACTATTGATTCTTCCTGGATTTCTCTATTTTCCTGGCCGTGCTTAGGCTGAAGCCTGTCTTGCGGTTTTGGTTCGGCGATCTATAATTTTCAGATCTGTGGTTCGGTCTCTACATCATTGGTTTTACGAAGACGAATGAGTATCTTGTCAAAAGCCTTTTGGCGTTTTAGAATTAGGAAAGGGCGACTGGAAGCTTTCGAGGGTAGAAGATGCCAAGGGCGATTAGGAAGACTCATTGAGCGATCGAGATGACTCGTTGCGCGATCGGGAAGACTTGTTGGGCGATGAGGCAAAAGAAAAAGGACGGTGAGACTATGGAAAGAGGCTGATAGGCGAAGTTCACTTTTCAGCTCTCACTCCATCTCTTTCCTTCTCTGAGGGTCCTTTTGTTACGATCTTGTTTGACTTCTTGAAGATTGTTGATTTTTTTCACGAAAGCTGTCTCGTAAAATGTTGTCAAGTTTAATTTTTTGAAATTTGTTTTAAAAGATTTTGTTGAGCTTAACTTTTCAAAAATTATTATGTAAAATGTTGTCAAGTTTAATTTTACGAAAGTTTTTTCAAAAAAATCGTTGGATTTAATTTTACGAAGGTCGTTTCATAAAATGTTGTCAAGCTTAATTTTACGAAAGTTATTTCATAAAATGTTTTCGAGTTTGACTATACGAGAGCTGTGTTTTGGAAAACTCATGTTTTTGCGGCTGTTCCATAAATTTAGTTTCCGAGTTTTATATTAAAAACTATAGCTTTGATGAGCTTAACTAACGCGACTGAACTTAATCAGAAATTTTCTCGTTTCCATAGGGTTGATGTGAGGGAGTTTTGAGTAGTTTTTTCCAAAGTAAGCTTAGGTGACAATTATAGCAAATGCACATAATATGTTACTATAGAAGGGACACTTGAAATTTTATGAAATCTTAGGTTTCAGAAAACGTTTTAGCAGTGACGGATACGATCTCTTGTTTTGCTTAGTTTAGTCTTCGTCAGCCGTTTTAAGTTTTGAGCGATTCGATAGAGATCAACTTCGTTTCCTCGAAAATTATCCGGAAGAAGTACAGCAGTGGGGGTTGTGTACCCGATATTTTTTTCTTCCATTTTCCGCGAGTAAGCTAGGGTTTCCCCTCAATTTCTGAGAGAGCAAGTTTTATTTAGTCAAAAAGTTTCAGAAAACGTTTTTTGGTCGAACCCTTACGCGTTGAGATTTCTCCAACTCGATAATGAGACAAAATTTACGGGGTTTGATAGATTTTATCGTTTCCCTTTCTGTTTACAGAGAGAAATCACGAGCTCGTTTTGGTGCTCTTCCTGTGGCGAAAGGTTGCGACTAGGTTTTCTATTTTCTCAAGCATTGCAGCATTTGCATAAGCGTTGGCCATATGAGCAGTCACTGCTGGAGCTGTTTTACCAGCGTTGTTTGGAGCTGCGAGTTTGTCTTTCATATTTCTGGACATCGTTTCGATCAAAGCGTTTTGTGGCTATGAGTTAGAGTAATCTCCCCCCTCCTTCTAGCACCAAATTGTGTGAACCGACATTCACAATGACGATTTTAGTGAATGAAGGAAAGAAAAGAAACCCTACTTTTCTTAAGTTCTGGATTTTCTGTAAGAGCCAACCATATGTAATCGAATAAACACAGAAATTATAAGAGCATAGCAATTGGTACAATAGATTGTAAGAGCTTTGGCCGCAAGAGCTGTCAATGAGTTTTCTAGTTCTAGACACCTAAAACCTTAAACATAGTTGAGTCGCAGCTCAATAACAAAAGATGAAAATATAAGAAAAAGATTTTGATTGATTTCGGACTTGACCTTCTGAAAGGCTGCCTATGTACCCCTTCGAGGATCAAGCCGAACTTATTTCAATTAAAGAGTTTGAACAAGAGATCGAACTGCCTTTGCAAGTCTGTCTAGTAATCGAGTGCAAGACATAGAAAACCAAGAATGTTGAGAATGATGCCTAAGGTTCCTAAGTGCTAAGTTTTGTTCTGAGAATTTTCGTCTCTTTGCGTCCCTCTCCCTTGATTCTCTTATATAAGTCTTCAAGGTCGGTTTTCTTTCCTTTTCTGTCCCCAATTCGAGTTTATCCTACCACAAGAAATCTTCCTTATCTTCTCCATTTTGCATAATTATATCGAAACTTGACAATTATCTTCTTTTCTATTTATATTCTGCGGGTATCCGGCAGACCTTCAATTTAATTGGGATCATTCTGGTCTAAAATGGTAAGTGGGCCTTTATCGGTTTTTGACCCTTTTGGGCCGTTTTGCGATTTAAACAATTTTTACGATTTCTTTCGCAGAAGTCGTTCTTCGTATGATTACACGATGCTGGCTCCGAAAAACAATAAACCAAACATATAGCCGAGATAAAATTGGTGTTTAAGTTAACTGTTATCATTTTATACGACTGTCTCGAAATTTTACGAGAAAACAAGTCTTTGCGATTTTTATCGTAAAACTTCAATGGAAACTCCAATCGAGATGAAACAAGAAATAGGCTAGTAAAGATAGAAAGAAAAGAGTGCAAAGAGGATACGGTCTAGTCGATCATGGGCGACTAGACGTTGGTACGCGTCTAGCTGCCCATGGGTGACTAGACTTTGTTGAGGGTCTAGTCGCCGATGGGCGACTAGACTTTGTAGAGAGTCTAGTCACCCATTGGCGACTAGACGTTGTGTGCGTCTAATCGCCCATAGGCAACTAGACTTTGTAGAGAGACTATTCTCCCATGGGCGACTAGACATTGTGTGCATCTAATCGCCCATGGGCGACTAGACTTTGTAGAGAGTCTAGTCTCCCATGGGCGACTAGATGTTGTGTGTCTGGTCGCCTACAGGCGACTAGACTTGGAATCACGCAGTTGTTCCTTTTATTTTATGTCTTGATTCGTTGATCGGGACGAGACAGGCATGGTGACAAGAAGTTCAGATGCTATGGTAGGCTGTTTGTTTTGTAGTAAGTCATGGGTTGTCTCCTTTTAAAAACGTATAGAGTAGCCATACGTGGATATGAGAGAAAGAATATAAGTTGTCATCTTATTTTTGACGCTCAGCGGATCGTGACACTTCGAAAATGTAAGATGAGAATATCTGAAGGCTTGTGTTCGAGAAGTCTCATAAACGCGCAAATATCAATGAAGAGACATGTTTTGGGATCTCGTATCGGTTTGATACTATGCCTTGAGATGTCTGAGACCAGTGTGCTCTGTTTAAGGCAAGACCTAGGCCTAGTTACAGTTTAGGGTTTGCGATGAATTTTTTGGCTTACGTTACCCGTTGTGTTTTCAACCTAAATTCTTCTCAATATTGAAGTCTGCGATAAGTTCTCGGCTTATATGTCTTGCACTGATAGGGAACCAAGCATATCTCCAAGGACAGTTTTGAAGTCATCTTGAAGTGCTGACCAAAATTTTGGATTTCTTTTATATCGCGCTATTATCCTTGTGTCAGATGTCTGAGAGCCATCTCTATGGGAGGAGCTGGCTTAGTCTGTTTAGGATGTTTAGAGTTTGTTGTGATCAGCAAAAAACATGATGGTAAGTGTTTACCATTTGAGCCTTCACGAAAGATATGTGTTTGAAAAGGTGTTAGTGCGTATGATTGTTTGGTCTTCCAAGATGGTGATTTTTTCGAGGAAGGTATTTTTGTCGAAAACGGTTTTTTAGGCGTCTGAGATGTCTTGCGGTGCTGATTGGTTTTCTTTTATATGCTGCAGTTATTGTTTGAAATGTTCCTGGGCTTGAAGATGTTTTGCGGTATCACAATCGTTTTGTTTTAACCTTACGTCAAAGAAATGTTTTGTTTTGTTTGTGGATGTTCGCAGCCAAAACTGTTGTTTCTGTTTGTATGTTAAATTGTTTGATTTGTGATCGAGTATTTAGGATCAAGGGGTCACAAGAATTTTTCCCTGGGAGTAAGCGTTTTCCTTCACTGTGCTTTGTGAAAAGCTGACCCACTAAGATTTATTTCGTATAGCTCTAGAAGCTTTGTTACGAGTTTTTTCTTATATGCCGCTTTTATGGGTAAAATGTTGCGGGCTTAAAGTAAATAGTGGAACATATAGAACTTGGTTGATTTTTCAAGTTTTTCATTTAAACGTTTGGTTGTTATGAGTGAGTCTTGTTGTAGAGAATTTATTGCATGATTTCCATTTATGGGTTATACGATAATTATTTGCGTAATCGCCACTTGACATTTTTAGACGAATCGCGGATTGACGTTTTTGCCGTTAAGTGATTGGATGGAGCGGTGGTCGCTCAAATGTTCTTGCTTGGCATGAAGATCATGTTCAGCCACATAGAAAAGTACGTTGTTGGTCAAGGATTAGGCTTTGGCACTTTCGTGTTAACATTAAGGTCAAGTTAGTTTATAATTGTCCCTAGGGGATACCGAATTCTGGTTCGGGTAAGGCATAACTGGCTGAGGGCTAAAGAACGTTCGTCGATATTGACATGCCAAGTATGCCGGAATTTTCCGTGTTAAGATGGTCGATGGTGGTAGAAAACAATTTTCTACTTTAGGTTTTCAGTTATAGGATGAATGTTTCGTATAATGCTCCCTTTTGTCGTATGACAACTGTTTCATTTTTGTCTGATGAAGATGAAGCCTAAGAGGCTTGATAAAGAACCCGTGCGGATTCAGTTGCGGGATGATTGCCTGATCGGATGTAACCGAGGGGAATTAAAGGCAGAAGCCAGTAAGCCGCATGGCTGGAGATTAAGATATGTAAGATCGTAGTGTGAAGAGATAAATTTTAGATTGGTCGCCCAAAGTAGGATCATACAGCTTCATTTTTTGCTAAACGAAAAACACTTCTTAGTAAAACCTTTTATTTTTATCTTCGTAAGTTGCTTCGTATGACTTGATCTGAATATATGAAGGGTTTTTTTTGTAAGTTTTACAAGAAGAGCTTCTCGTAGAAGTGAATAGAGAATGTTTCTTGCAGATTACTCGTGATGTTTGCAGGCGTGGATTAGGTTTTCCTCATTTGTGTTCTCATATTGCAAAGTCATTTTGCATAATACCGATCTTGTTTTCTTGCAGAATGTGTCGTATAAAATGTTCTAGTCATACAAAAGTAATGGGTGACCGGTTTTATGAAGATAGTAAATCGGCGTTATGTATGGCGATGTCAAAGTAGCGATGTTTCTGAAGATTTTACGAGAAATTTTTCCGCTTTGATTTCGATCTTTGGTGAAAGTTGATTGGAGTCACTCATGGAGTTTTACCAAGGTTTATTTCATCGTGATCTAGTCGAGCAACGTTTTCATGGGTTTTTTAGAGGAATTCTCTTGACATATTTGTTTCTCAAGCGTAACGAATTGGTCAACCAGCAGTAGATATAATCCACGAGCGGGGAGAAAGTGTTCCCTTTGTTGTGCTGGCTGCTACTTATGTTCTCGATTTTACTTTGTCACAAATGTTTTTGATTTTTTTTTCCGTGACTCACATGATTCAATGGAAATGGGAGCAATGTTTTGATTTGAAGATTCATCGCATAATTTTTGACTGTTTAGGTATGCCGCTAGCGTTTAGACGAATCTTAGATCATCGTTTGCCTTTTGGAAGATTTTGATGGGTCATTTCATTGCCTTATGTCGCAGGAATTCGCTTTGTTGAAAGCGTTTTCCTGATGCCGAGGCCAAAACATTTTGAAGTAAGGGAGTATACGAGTATAGTATACATACCTACTTCCTCCTTTTATTTACGAAAGGTAACGCCTGAAACGATTTTTGAAGGGTTGTGAACATTTTGTTTGAAGGATTGAGATGATAAACAGTATGGGTCGATTTAAAGACAATGTTGGGATTGTGACCTTTTATTGTTTTCAGGTTGATGACTTGGAATTTGTCGGTTTTAAGAAAATTGCTATGAACAAGTCGGTTTTAAGTTGACGTTCGTATCTCTAATTCTTTTTTTCTTTAGGAAGCGGGCTCAGTATGCTTGAATGTGTGGCGATCATTTCTCGGTTTTGCAAGAATTTAGATCGGTTTGCAAAAATTTTCTGAACAGTTAAGGAACAATAGATCAAGATAGCCAAAATCATCTCAGACTTTGTTCGCTAGACTATCTACCTAGATTCTAAGTTCCTTAAATTTTAAGGCAATCTCCAAATTGTTTTTATTTCTTAGTACTTTCCTACGAAAATATCAAGTTTGATTTCAAAAATTCCCTTGTCGAGCATACCTTATTTTTCTCGGAGATTTGCGTTTGCCTCTTCTCAGTTTTGCTTGCTCATTCCCCCTTCCCATTCACGTTTTTGTCCATTCCTTACGGATAGTAAAACTATTGATTCTTTCTAGGTTTCTTTATTTTCCTGGCCGCATTTAAGCTGAAGCATGTCTTGCAGTTTTGGTTCGGCGATCTATATTTTTCAGATCTGGATTTCGGTCTATGTATCATTGGTTTTACGAAGACGAATGAGTATCTTTTTAAAAGCCTTTGGCGTTTTATAATTAGAAAAGGGCGATCGGAAGCTGCCAAGGGTGATCAGAAGATGACAAGGGCAATCAGTAAGACTCGTTGGGTGATCGGGAGGACTCGTTGGTTGATCGGGAAGACTTGTTGGGCAATGAGTCAAAAGAAAGAGGACGGTGAGACCTTGGAGAGAGGGTGATAGGCGAAGTTCACTTCTCAGCTCTCGCTCAATCTCTTTCCTTCTCCGAGACTCCTTGGTACGATATTTTTTTACTTCTCGAAGATTGTCGAATTTTTTTTCACGAAAGCTTTCTCGTAAAATGTTGTCGAGTTGAATTTTTCAAAATTTGTTTTGTAAGATTTTGTCGAGCTTAATTTTTCAAAAATTATTATGTAAAATGTTTTCAAGTTTAAGTTCTGGAAAATTGTTTCGCAAAAATCAGAGAGTTTAATTTTACGAAGGTCGTTTCATAAAATGTTTCGAGCATAATTTTACGAAAGTTATTTCGTAATATGTTTTCGAGTTTGACAATACGAGAGCTGTGTTTTGGAAAACTCATGTTTTGTGGCTGTTCCGTAAATTTAGTTTCCAAGTTTTATATCAGAAACTATAGCAGTGATGGGCTTAATTAACGTGACTAAACTTAATCAGAAATTTTCTCGTTTCCGTAAGATTAATCTGAGGGAGTTTTGAGTAGTTTTTCCGAAGTAAGCTTAGGTGAAAATTATCGAGAATGCACTGAATATGTTACCATAGAAGTGACACTTGAGTTTTTACGAATTCTTAGGTGTCAGAAAGCGAGTAATCAAGGGTTTTTCCGCGATTTCTGAGAGAGCAAGTTTTATTTTGCTGAAAAGTTTCGTTAAACGTCTTTTGGTCGAACCCTTACTCGTTGAGATTTCTCCAACTTGATAATGAGACAAACTTTACGGGATTTGATAGATTTTATCGTTTCCCTTTATGTTTAAAGAAAGAGAAACCGCGAGCTCGTTTTGGTGCTCTTCTCGAGCACTGTGGCGCTTGCACAAGCGTTGGCCCTAGGAGAAGTCACTGCTGGAGTTGTTTTACCAGCGTTGTTGCGAGCTGGGAGTTTTTCTTTCATATTTTTGGACATCGTTTCGATCAAGCGTTTTGTGGCCATGAGTTAGAGTAATCCTCCCCCCACCCTCCTTCTAGCGCCAAACTGTAGAAACCGAAATTCACACTGTCGATTTTAGTTAACAGAGGAAAGCACAGAAAACCCTACTTTCATTGAGGTTCGGATAAACGTAAAATATGAAAGAAATAACAAAACAAATTAAGAAATTTAGATTTTTATTTCAAATTCTCGTAAGAAACGTAGTGATTGTTACAACATATTGAAAAGCTTCAGCCGCAAGAGCTGACAGCGAGTTTTCTAGTTCTAGCCACCTAAAACCTTAAACCTAGTTGAGTCGTAGCTGAATTACAAAAGACGAAAAAGATAAGAAAAAGATTTTGATGGATTTCGGACAGGACCTTATGAAAGGCTGCCCAAATACCCCCTTCGAGGATCAAGCCGGACGTAGTTCAGTTAAAGAGTTTGAACAAGAAATCGAACTGCCTTTTCAAGTTCGTCTAGTAATCGAGTGCACGACATAGAAAATCAAACATGTTGAGAATGATGCCTATGGTTCCTAAATGCTAAGTTTTGTTCTGAGAGTTATCGGCCCTTTGCGTCCCTCTCTCTTTCTTCTCTTATATAAGTCTCCAAGGTCGGTTGCCTTTCCTTTTCTGCCTTCGATTCGAGTTTATCCTACTTCGAAAATCTTCCATATCTTCTCAATTTTACATAATTATCTTAAAACTTGACAATTATCTTCTTTTCCATTTATCTTCTGCGGGTATCTGACAGACAGTCATTGTAATTGGGCTCATTCTCGTTTAAAATCGCAAGTGGGCATTTATCGTTTTTAGACTCTTTTGGGCCGTTTTGCAATTTTTATGATTTCTTTCGGAGAAATCGTCCTTCGTATAACTACACGATGCTGGATCCGCAAAAGATAAACCAATCGTATAGCCGAGATAACATTGGTTTTTAAGTTAACTGTTATCATTTTATACGATTGACTCAGAGTTTTACGAGAACAAGTCTTTGCAATTTTTATCTTAAAACTTCAACGGAAACTCCAATTGAGGAGAAACAATAAATAGCGTAGTCAAGATCCAAAGGAGAGAGTGATGAAGAGGATACGGTCTAGTCGACCATGGGCGACTAGACTTTGTCGAGGGTCTAGTCGCCCATGGGTGACTAGAATTTGTAGAGAGTCTAGTTGCCCATGGACGACTAAACATTGTGTGCGTCTAATCGCCCATGGGAGACTAGACGTTTCGTGTCTCTCGTCGCCCATGGGCTAGACGTTGTGTGCGTCTAATCAAGACTTTGCCAAGGGTCTAGTCGCCCATGGGCGACTAGACTTTGTAGAGAGCTAGTCTCCCATGGGAGACTATCCTTTGCAGAGAGGCTAGTCGCCCATGGGTGACTAGACGTTGTATGCGTCTATTCGCCCATGGGCGAGTAGAATTTGTTAAGGGGCGGTTGTTCCTTCGATTGTACGTCTTAATTTGTTGATCGGGCGAGACAGGCAGGGCGACGAGAAGTTCGAATGTGATGGTTTCTTATTTTTTTCTTACTTGAAAGAGAGACAATGTTTCCACGGCATCGTTTAGACATCGGTTCCGTCGTGACCGTTTTGGACCCAAACAAGGGAAGAATGTTTCGTAAAATTTGTTATTTCTTTCAAAAACCTTCCGCAAGAACGTTTTTCCAATCATTTCATCTTTGGATATAAATTCTTTTATTTTTTATCCGGGATGAAATATACGAACTTAGTCTTGTATCCCTATGCAAATATGTTTGGGTTATGCCGTTTAGTTTCTCTGACATTTTCAGTTTATATTTGCTTAAGGCACATTTTTCAGAAGATTTTAGCTGTTGATTTTGCCATGACCGATTTTGATCCCAACAATGCTAAAGTGCATGAAACAATATAAAAAAGAGGTCAAACTTGTCTGTGGAAGAAACACAGAAGGAATGGAAATTTTTACCTTTGCTGCTCAAGTGCTTTACTGGGTCCAAGAGAAAGCTACTAATTTTCTTTTTTTGTGAACATCTTCAAAGGAGACTCCAAGGATTGTTCTCTAAGTCTTTTATCTCAGGAAGGTAAGGAGATTCTTATGAAATCAGTGGGTCTCGCTCTACTGATTTTTGCAGTGTCATGTTTCGAGCTTCCAAAGGATATCATTTTAAAAGTTAACGAGCGCAATGGTTGAGTTCTGGTGGAGTAGTGAAAACAACATTAAAAAGATCCCTAGGGTGGCGTAGAAGAATATATGTAAATCTGGTAAAAATGTCTATTTCGACTCCAAAATTTTTAATCGTACCAAATACGACCCTAACAAATGGTCAGTGCTGAATGCGACCTCAACTCAATTATAATCCGAAAAAAACTACCTAAACTTTTTAAAACTTGCCTAAATCTACATTGACCGTAACAGAAGTTTGTCAACCGTTAAAAGATAAAATGGACTCAAACTCGTGCTTGATACCCTTTAATACCTACACATTAACCACTAGAATAAAGTACCTTTTTGAAATATTAGTAAATTTGAAACTATATATGTTATTATACTTCTTCATCTTCTCTTATTAAACTTTGGTGATGAGTGTTTCTAATTTATATAAATAGATTAACATGTTTCTTAACTATCATATCTTTAATAAACCTATATTATATTAAAAAGGGAACTCGAGCTATTTCTCCACGAGAAGTATCGTATAACACCAAATCTCCATCAAATTATGACATCGTTCCAGATGTCCCTGAAATTAAAGTTTGAAACCCATTTCCCCATCAAAGTTAATTTGATATTGGTTAAGACAATTTTTGGTTTATTCGCGAGACCAAACCTGAAAATTCAAAACAGTGAACCGAAAACCGGTTTAGAACTAAACATTACCCAGATCTGACCCGACCCGTGGACCCTCTTGGTTTAAATTCACAAAGCGACTTATGAACCTAAAATCGATTCACGATTCTCTTCTCCCCTATTTTCTGAAATTGAGAGTAAGCAATGATGTATGGTTCTTCACAAACCATGTGGAGCTTCAATCTCTTCGTTTTTCTCTAGCTTCTTCTTCAATTTCATTGTTTCTCTATAGCTTCTTCTTCAACTTCATTTCTCCCTAGCTTCTTCTTAAATCTCTTAATTTCTCTCTTTTGTGATTTGGGGATTTTTCGATTTAGGGTTCTTAAGTCGGGTTAAAGAGGGTTTTTGGGTCTAGATTATAATTAGTGGTTTAGGAGGTGTAATTGGATCTGAATTGAGTCATATTCTGGTCTAAACGTGGTTATGTTAAGTTTCCGGTTTAAATTTCAAGCCTAATACCGATTAATTTAATTTCGTGGGGTATGGGATTTCGATTTTTTTTCATGGAGACATGAGTCTTAGTCATAGGTTAGATGGAAAAATAGGTTTCGGACTTTAAATTCGGGGACATCTGGAACGATGTCATAGTTTAATGGGAATTTGGTGCTATACAATACTTCTCGGAGGAAAATAGCTCGTCTTCCCTATCAAAAATAAATTATAAAATATTAATAATTATACTAAATGAATATACTTAAAATTTAAACTATTTATAATTTTTCTTAAATAACTTATTTCTCAAACTTAAATGACAGTTTTTAATTTTCATATCTAATAAAAGATATTTGTGATATTTTTTTCAAAGTGTTGATGTGTTAAGTGGCATTTTATTTTTCATTCACTGAGATATTTTGTTCAAAATATTAGACACTAGGGAAAGCCCGCCCTACGGGCGGGTATGTGAATGAATGAATAATATAAAAAATATCTTAAATTGTAATTACCATTTGATACAATCTTATTATCATTTGGGAAAAAAATATTTTCAAGAAAATAAATAAAAAGTAAAAATGTTGACAAAAGTAAAATAAAAATAAACTCAACAAACAATCAAATGAAACAACCATAATATCAATGATTCAAAAGATATGATGTCGATGCCTTTTTAAAAGAATACCTTTGCAGTCGGTTCGGGTGAAGGCTATTTAACTGAGGCATGGCTCCAATAAGATACGATTGTACTAAGAGAGAAGTCTTCACTCCATCCCAATGAAACGTCAAATCTCAAATGCTTCATAAACTTTGGCCATATGTTTTCCTCCTATCGATGCCGTTCATGAGCTAAACAGAGATACACATAGTGAGAGACATTTAGAAGATTAAACTATTTTTAAATCTTTTATAGTTATAAGTATAACCACTGAACTTAATATAATACTTTCAAGAGAGTGCATCTGCTAAGCGTGTGATGCTTTCGATTATTGAATTCTTTTATCTTCATGATATGGACAAACAAAATAATCAACTTTGGTGAAGGATATACACGAACTTGGTCACAACTCACAAAATCTATTTGCATTAAACAACAAACTTAAAACCAAAGACTAAAGAATCCATGCTCATAATAACTTCGGTCATCTAAAAAAAAATTAAAAAGTAGCTCAAAACCATTAGTTCATGAAGCATTTCAGAGCAACAATATGAAACTCATTTACATACAAACCATATTAGAATCAAACAAAATTCCATTTGTTACCACAACATAAAAAAATGCCTCAGAGCCAGACAAAATTGTCATGGTTAAGTATCTAACAACAACATCTTATATAGTTAACCCCTACGGATCCACACAAATTTACTCTATATAAGCTATAAATAATATGCTATAAAGGAATGAGTAAAACTGAAACAAAAATCCAATCTTTACCCTCAACGTCTCTTGCCTTTTCTTGTAATATGTGAAGCTCAAAGTTTGTTGTTGTCAGGGCAAAAAAAATTGTTGTAAAGGCATCTCACAGGAGTTGAACCTAGCAATGCCAACCATGTTTTATACTCAACCAAACATTAAGCTGCCTCTGTTCTTGGGATCCAGAAACCAGAGATCATCTTCTACTCATCTGTGACTATAGTTCAGATATATGGAGTATGGTTTTCTCACGTGTAAGCGGACCATTGCAAATTGTTTTTTAATTGGTCAGAACTGATAGCATGTGTCAGAAGTAATCAAGCCAACCATTCCAACGGCAATACTTTTTCTGCTTCTGCAGCTACTATGGGATGGAAGCACCGGCTCCATCCTCAGAAAATGGTAACTCAGGCTGTCGTGTTCCATATTTGAAAACAGCGTAACAGTGTTCTTCACAACAACACATCACTTACCACTACAACTATTTCCATACTATTCATTGTGAGATTAAGAACACTATCTCTGCAAGGAAGAACAGAAATCTTATTAGGTAGACACCAAAAATAGATTCTTGTTGTAAATATTGCTTCATTTTAATGATATTAACAGTAGTAAAAAATAACAGTTAAAAGTCAAAGGTCAATTCCATTATATGTATTTTTAACTTTGCGAGGTTTTATAATTTTATCACAAACCTCGAGCTTTTGGATGTTTAACTAACAAACAGATTCAATAGCTTGGTAAGATTTTGATGTTTCTGGATTGTAACTACAAAGTGAGTGGCAAGTTTGATAATGTTAGAAACCTCAGTGAATAGATTACTTAGTTGTTTCTGTATTTTCCTTCAAACACTGATTGCTCTAATGATTTTCTTGAACTTTTCTTGGCTGTCTTTCAAGGCCTGCAAAGGTGGAATCAATATTTAAAATTTGAGGACGATCTATTATTGAGAAGACATGAATTCTTAAGGAAGAGCCTAGATTCTATCTGCCTTCCGGAACAAAAGGACACAGTTTGGGTTCATCAGACACACAATGGAGGAACAATATAACTGATTTGATCTAACACATTATCGATCAGATTTCCACAAAACCAGAAATCCTATTTCATCCTTTCGTTCATTGTATCAGTCAATAGCTTTTCCGGTAACCAGAAACATCATCGAGCTCACTGACAAATGAAATCCAAGGAGTAAGATATTTTTATTTGAAACAGAACATAAATCACAGAGAAAGATATAAAAAATACATTAGATCTTTCATATAATAGCTTCCAAGTATAAATCATCAACACAAAGCCCTTTCAATCAGAGTTGTGGAATAGAAAGTTTTATGAGATTCGCAACAAATAAACGATCAATAAATAAGTCTTCTTTGTTGTTTTCACGGATCGAGAGAATGATTTCAAGAGTAGAAGGCTGGCTAACCTTTGTATAGGTGTAGATACACCAACTTAGAGAAGAGAAAAGTACATTGAATGTCAGATCGTGGTTGATGTGGGTTTATACAGTTAAGAAGGCAATAAAGGATAAGAATCCGTAACTCGGAACGTTTCGACTGATTATGCCAGAAGATTAAACATCGCGATTAAAGACTCAGAAAAAGATCCCACACGTCCATTCTAGCACCTCAATCTCTGGAGACTCCATTGTTGGTGTCAGCGAAGGTATATGAAGGTCGTTTCTGCCGGAGTTTGTAGAGGAGGATGAACCCTCAAACATGGTGTGAAGCTGATGAAGGCGATCAGCTTTAGTCGCTTTCGGGCTGGAATGAAGTAAAAGATGAAGCCCAAAAATAAAGCCCAAGACAAAACCGTAAATGAAACGGTGAGTTTTGAAGACATGGACATGTGTCGCACTATGAGCAATGATGTGGCTATCTAGAAAGAGAGACAAAATCCTCTTTATAATTATAGATTCGTTTAAAGTGTTTGCTTAGCTGTAAAGAATATACTTTCGATGTAGAAGTAATCTTGACTTTTGATGGTCGGTTATATTTGTTTAATGTTATGTAAATAGTTTTTTTTTTCTATTTGTTTCTTTACTATTACAGTTGTTATTTTATATTTTTACTTTGTTTTTATCAATGAATAATGATGTTGTTAATATATTTTCTTTCATTTTTGTTTGTAATTTAAATAATTATTCTAAATTTTAGTTGTTTAGTATATAAATATTATGGCCTGATATTATTTATAATGATTTTACTTTAAAGATTAACTTTTTTGATAGCCATTTAATTTTTATGTGTAAAATCGGAGAGAGCATTTTCTTTTTCATTTAACATTATATTGAACTATTACAGAATCAGAGCAAAGAGTGACCCGATATGTTTGCATCAAACAATTATAAGAGCTAATGTTCCTCAGTGTTAACATATGGTTAGATGCTATTTAATCCACTCAGACAAAGCATTACTTGGAATGTGCAGACTTCTCAAATTCGGAACTGATTTAAACAGCTTCAAGTTCACATCGTGGGGGTTTCCATTGTTTGTTATTGATAGATTTTGTCATATTGTAAGGAAGATGGATTGTGTTTTCTTATACTACTTTAACATGTATTTGCATATCACAATACCTTAATCTGTTAGCAGCCCTTTTTGCTTTGAACATGATATTACTTGCATCATAAGTTAACCTAACAATCACACTTTATACGTTTTATGATCTTTTTTTTTTCTATCTCGGTTGGTCACATTTACGAATATTGTTAAATTATGTTAAATAATGACCAACTCTAATTGTCTTCCACCTAAATCATACTGAGTCATACGGTCTAGAGACAGAGTAATATAGCATCAAGCCCTTTTTAATAGATAATATAAAGATTGTCTGAACCAAACATAAAGTACCCATAAAATGGGGAGAAACAAAAGAAGATAAACAAACTCTAGCAAGGAATATCGATGCGTTAGTATTATTTAAAAACAAAATACTGCGTCCATAGATATTGTCATCTCAACTTATGCCATACATGCCTTCTGGCCACCTTGGAAGATGCTTTGGCCGACTTCTTTGGCGCAGCACAACTTGGACCTGTTCCCGTAGTCATGACCTCTACTCCCTCCAGTTTCAACCTTAGCAGGAACTGTATTGGCACCTGGCGTGTCACCTGGCGTGTTGTCCCCAATCGTTGTCTCCCGCATGACTTATAGCTACTTGCAGAGTTTAATAGAGTCACAACGAAATAACCATTAAACTTAAATTGTTAACAAAGACAGGGAGTGGCACACGGTCACGTTCATTGAGGATGCATGAGATGGTAAAAGTCTGATGATTCGCTGTGAAGTTGTAGGTACCAACCCTGACCTGAAAGGTATGTCTTTCCTTCCATATCTGCAATAAAAGGAGCACCTTGGGAATCCTCAGGGTTCAAATTCCGCCTATTTGTCAGAGACTCAGAGGGAATATTGCAGATGTGTTAGAAGTTATTCAGATGAAACGAAGATATGAGATAGACTGGTAACTTACCAACATATAACCAGCTTCACTTGCTCTTAGGTTATGTAATTTCGTTATTACACCATCAAAACAGACAAATATACTTTCAGCTGTATCATCAGCAATAGCCATCTCCACTCGATATCAAAAAGAAAATCAATAAGCATAGTATTGGCCAAGGATATCGTATCATATATTTCCTATGTGATATTTGAAGGAGATGGTGGACTTCATGTCGTTAGATATGTAATATCAAACGTATGTTGGCTGTATTATATAGGGCCGTTAAGTATGAAGTTACTTATGAAAGTTGAGTATGAAGTTAAATCATGAAAGAAACGTACTGAAATGCAAGAGTTATGTAGGAGACTAATCATGCAAACTTATTATCGTCCATTCTATAGTACTTGGTCCCAAACATATTTATAGTTTGTAGACATCTTTCATGTTCCTCAATTCATGCAAGTTTGATAAAAATAAAAGAATGATAGAGAGATAACAATAGAAGAAGTAAAGTAAGGCTCACTCCTTTGAGTTTAGTATCTTTAACTTGGAAGTCTTAAACTAAATGCTAGATAAGTCTTCCTTTTGTTCTCAGCAGGATCGGAATGGCTCAGGCTGATGGTCAAATAAGAAGACAGAGAGACTTCAGCAGCAACAGTTTAGAGGCACCACTTGTGTTGTGGTTTCCAGTTTAATGGAGCTCGAAGTGTGAAGCTCTGTGCGTTTTTATCTGAGGATGATGATGTAACTAATGTGCTAAGCAATGAGGACTTAAGAGGGTGAAGAAACTGTCGGGTTGTAGCTTAATGAAGAAGAAGAGCTCATGGAGTTATCAAATTAGGAGGTATGTCCAAACTTGCCAATCCCACATTGAGGAAAATGGCAGCATAGTTACCACGGATCTGTTCCTGTGAAGCCAAAAATGAATGGAGGATAGAAAAACAGAGCTTCATAATCAAATCAAGAAATATTAACTTTCTTTTTGTCAGCACAAATTCTAATTTATCTTTAATTATTTACTAAAATATTCTAGTTGACTCATGATAGTTTTATGACAGTAGGGTTTAATCTAATATATACAGATGCTTGGGTAATGAGACTCACATGACAAAGTGAGAGGCCAGTGTCGGTTGAGTATGAAACCATACCAAGAGGAAGAACCATTTTGGCTGTAATTGTAGGTGCTTTGAACATATGAGCCTGGTAAAAGCTTAGGTGTTAGTATAACTACTCTGAATTCTTGCAATGAATGATCGGATTGGGACTGTAACCAAATTATAATAGTTGGACCAGTTGATAGCATGGAGCTTGTACACAAGGAAGAATGGAATGGTGAAGTTAACAGGTGAAACTAAATAACAACATTCTTTTCCATATGTGAAGTCCATTAATATAGTAAAATTTGAAAGATCATACAATACATTATAGCTATGACACGTATTAGACAAAAAGTAGTAATACTAACATTTTTACCAAAAATAAACAGATTTTAAATCGTGTTCAACTTCTCTGGCTCCTACACTTTCAGAACGTGAATGCATGTGGTAGATGTGGAAGGAAATTCACCTTAGGTGGTAAATGATTGATAGCAATGCATTGCTTCTAAAACTCGTTTATCAGCCGTCAAACATCCACACACCTCCACTAAATCTCTGAATAACTTTGAAAAATCTTAATGAAAACTAAAGCTAATATGTTCAGTCATCTTCTCAACTCCTTGACATTTCAATATTTACCGGATTTCTTTCTGTGTTGTTTATAAACCCATCCAAACTTTCACTCACTTCCCCACAAATCTTCCTAAAATCATCGAAATGGTGACCCGAACTTTCATCTTTTCTGTTTCCTCTTCTTCAGCTCACTCGCAAAACCTAACACTCCAGCTGATCCACTGTGACTCTCCCCATCCTCCACTCTGCAACCCTCTCCACATCGTCTATGACCGTCTCAATGCGGCTTTCCTCCCTGTTCTCGTCTTTACTGAACCAAAACCGATCTCCAATCCGGTTCAATCTCAAACTACTTTATGAGTATCTCAACCGGTACTCCATCAATGGCCTTCAAATCGTCGATGAATAGAAAATATTAGCCATTCTTATTTGTGAAAGTTTAGAAAAACTAAAGATTGAGAGGATTGAATTGATCAGTTTCATGGGATGAGACTTACCTATTTATTGTCGAAGATATACTCAAAGGATTAAAAGAAGTAATGAGAGATGCATTGAATGAAAAATAGTGAAAGAAGTGGAGACAACGCTTGTGCCAAGCTGGGTTCTGTAATGTTTGATGCTTGGATTCAGCAAGAGTACGTCAGCGGCAAGGATGACGATTGCCTATCAATACACGGCCCAACTATCAGTTTCTACAGTCCCAAAGTATACAAACTCAACAACTTATAATGAGCCTAATAGGAAACCCAATCTAAAGCTTTCATTCAATTTTGTGTTGCTACATGTCGCGACTTCCTCACCCTATTTGAAAACGTGGCATGCCCAGAAGTGAGAAAACTCTTCTTTATATTTATATATACTAGGATAGGTTCGTGCCATGCGCGGGATTTGGTTGATTGTGCTATATTTTTTATTTTAAATATATACTGTATAATAAATCCTTGAGATGAGATTAGGTTCATCTCGTTACATTAGATTGATATTTGTCAAGTATACATATGGTTTAGATTTCTTTATTTATATATTTTCAAATGGGTTTACATTAATATGATTATTTCTATTCAAGTGAGACCGTATAAAAAATACATGGTACTAAACACCAGTTTTTGAGTTATGTCTAATACTGATATAGTAGACTTATTATTGAAGTTCTATAAATGTTAGTTATCCAAATAATATTTGACTTTTTCTGGTACCAAGAAGCGGGTGTTTGTTATTGTTCTAGACATACTGGATTTTTTAATATATATATATATATATATATATATATATATTCCAAGATATTTATATATATACACATTTAATTTCAAACTTTGATAGTAAACTCTTTTTATGTTAACAGTAGGAAACACGTTGATTAATCATATGTTTTCTTAATTTAATACTAATAAAGGGGTTTGCGTATATAAAATGTGCATAAGGCATTTTTATTACTCTTAAAGTGCATGTTTGATGTTTTCAGGGAGTGAAGAAAGGATACAGTATCTTTGTTGGGCACTACCTATTCACTGTTATTGAATCAACTTCACTTTGGCTAGAGGTAAAAAAACATATATGCTTATGAGTGGTCTCTTTGTTGAAGTCTTAGTTGAATCTATACATCTTAGAAAGAAAATAAAAGGAGTCTAAATGCAGAGGAAAGTAATATGAATAGAACAAATGATTTTTCAGAGATTCTATTCTTCCTTTCGTTGTTGCATATTAGACACAATTGATTTGTTGGAGACCCCAGCTTTACATACGATCTTTATTAGGACATCTATTCAGAACTGATAGCCAACTGTGAATGTTATGTATTGTAATTCCTCTAGATTAATAAACTACTTTTATACCAAGGTAGTTGGATTTGATGAAGTCTTATTTCATTTCAGATCATCCCTGTGGAGTAAAAAGAGACAGATGTAGGAAGGGACGATCATTCGAAAATATCAGTGTCCGATGAGGGAGTGATTGTGGATTGGTAGAAGTGAGAAGAAAGTTCAGTTTCAGTCTCAAATAGACTGCAGTTGTCTGCCAGAACCGGATGTTCCTTCCATTTCGAGATTATATCTTTACCTACTTGTAAGCATAAACCCGGCCTCGTAGAATATTCTTAGTCGATTACAGCAACTCGCTATCAACTAAGAAGTGGATCTGCTCTATTAAGAGAAGGCAACTCACGAACACCATTGTTTTACTCATGAATATACCTATTGTATTATATCCATGGCTAACTTTGAGTTTGTCTTTATAGAATTCTACCATTAATTTCATTGGTTCATTCCCATTACGTAGAGCAATTTTTAATAAAAAATAATAATATGAGTTTAGACTTGGATCTTGATTATATATTATTGTCTGCTTATAAGTGTCTTAGGTGGTGGAAGCGTTTACAGATTAAAACCAAAGATATACAGTTTATTTATGATCAAACGACGGATCTAAAGAACAGACCTGAGAATCCAGCAAGAGCATATGTCCACACCCATGAGCTCTCCAACACGGTGGACGTTCCTGGCTTCCTACAAACGGAACAACCAGACTTGGACGGTGGAGGAGGAGCGGCCAGTCTGCAGATCGGAGAGGAATACTGAAACTTTAGCCATATCTTGAATGATTAGTGTAGTGATTAGATTAGTACGAAAGAGAGGAATGATTATGAAAGCTAGAAACCTTACCTTTTTACAGTCGAAAATACACCGCCACTAAGGGCCCAAAATTCGCATTCAATATGGACCGTGGGCGATGGATTAAAGAAGGGTTTAAGTATGTGAATCTGTAACTGGTTTACTCTCTGATCGTAAGAAGAAGATGAAAGATCTAGTTGGACACCCTAGTCGCGTGGCAATCGTGAGGAGACGAAAGACCCATGTTAACCTAAATGTAATACGCAGCGTTTCATGCACGTACATAGTATGTAAAGAAAAAACACGTATCAAACAAAAGCCCAGATGAATTGCCCTCTCATTTAAATGATACGGTGCGTATAGGATAAAGTGAACACGTGTCAGCTTCTTGGCAGCCGAATTAGTGACGTGTCACTCTTAGAAGAGAGACAAAGTCTACTTTGATTAAAGAAGGGTTTAAGTATGTGAATCTGTAACTGGTTTACTCTATGATCGTAAGAAGAAGATGAAAGATCTAGTTGGACACCCTAGTCGGCGTGGCAATCGTGAGGAGACGAAAGACCCATGTTAACCTAAATGTAATACGCAGCGTTTCATGGATGTACGTAGTATGTAAAGAAAAAACCCGTATAAAACAAAAGCCCAGATGAATTGCCCTCTCATTTAAATGATACGGTGCGTATAGGATAAAGTGAACACGTGTCAGCTTCTTGGCAGCCAAATTAGTGACGTGTCACTCTTAGAAGAGAGACAAAGTCTACTTTATATATATATATATATATATATAGATTGACTGTATCATCCAAAAATTGAAACATACAACTAATCTTGACTTTGTACACTATAATTCTCTATGTTCCAAATAAATGATAAAAAATAGTTATTAGAAGGAGTTTTTGATATCTAAAAGCTGTTGACTATGTATATATTTCCATAAACTCCCAAAAATAATTTTGACTATATCATGCTATACATATAAAATTAAAACAAATATTTAACTGTGTATATTATTATTTTCCATATCCTTTCAATAAATAGATAAAACTGGTATAACAATATACATTTAAAAATGTATATATGTCATGACTCCAAAATATGCAATATATGTTAATATTTTCTTCCTTTAAATGATATATTATCAGCAATATAGAAGATTTATTCATCTTCAAAATATAATTACAAGATTGAATGAGATTTCTTGATAAAAAAGTCATATAAATACAGCTCTCTTGAGAAGAGATAAAGCATTATTGAGCATTATTTTCTTCTCAATTGCGCTAAAACTTAAGAAAACATAATGGAGATTACAAAAGCTTTTGTGACTCTTTTTTGGGTAGTAATACTAGCAATTACATTGTCCAACTACAACGTTATGGCTGTACCAGGTATAATACTAATCATTTGTTATTTTTATTATTATCAATAAAGAAAATAATTGAACATTTTCCCAAAAGATACAGATGTGTTAAGCTATTAATGGCCATTTATGTGTATAAAAGTTATTCAAAAAGACTAAAAAATAGTTGGATATATATATATATATATATATATATATGTAATATTAACATGGAGTTGTATGTGTAGTTATTCAGCCAGCAAACTCTGGACATTGCATTGCAAATTGTAATGCAACGTATCACACTTATGAATGCTATCATGACTGTCGCGAAGAACTGTACAGAGATGGAGACTGTGATCCAAAAACTCAAATGTGTTGTTGTGTTGGAACCCAAATTTAAAAGCCTCTAGGTTGAGTAAACTTTTATTGTCATGTGAAGAGAAATATGGAAATGTTTTTTGGGCTTTAAATAAAAAGCTTTTTACTTAAATAAAATGGAGGGGTAAAAAACCTCGATGTTAAATTGAACTATCAAATTAAGGCAGATTCGTACCAGCCGTGTATTTTCTAAGACAAGGATCCTTTCTTTGCTTAATGTGTGGTAAATTGAACTATCAAATTAACCTGAAAAATAAAATTTGAAAAGGATCCTTTCTTTGCTTAATGTGTGGATAACAATGAAGCAAACCTGAAAAATTAAGAAGTGTGACTTACTGTCATCTTGACAACTTCATGTCATCCAAATATCTTTTATATTTACTAATATATGTTACTGATGAAGTGTATCCCAATTTAAAGACATACTTGATCAGCTTGTGAAGCAAGATGAATGGATCATAATATTGCAGTAGTAGTCTTGAATGTACAAATGTAACACAAAATGCGTCTTTTGTTGTCATTCCATTCTCAACAGTATTGTCGCATCAATCACAATAGAAGTTCGCCCAATGCCAATCATTCCCGAAAACTGGACTTCTATAATTTCCCGAAGTTTACCTTAGTAGACATCGTAGTTATATGCCGATAAAACACCATAATTTTTAGTTGTCCTCAAACAATCTTACTTTTGAACTGTGAATGCAGAACCTCAAGTACAATCGGATATTACTTCACTACATAGTTTCGGCCACAAACAAACTCAGGTATATAGTTCAATATTTGTTGTCAGCATGCGGAATAGTAGATTATCTGTTAAAAAGTACATTTTATAGTTAAGCAAAATAATGTATAATATTATTTATCAATTATTGGTATAAACTTACATATTCTGAAAGCCGTTCTGCAAAATGATATTGCTGGAGTTGTTCAAGCTGATCAAATGTGGCATCTATGTACTTAGAGCGAATATTTGGTAGAAAAAGCCTGTAGGAAAAGTAGAAAATATTAGACAATTGTAAAAAACCATAGCATAACATTTGTATGTATCTCACATATTCAAGATCGTTTTCGCAAATGATGAGCAATAATTTGCAAATGAGTACGCTCAGCCTCAGTAAATCATTGTTTCTTTGATTTTCAACTATGTCGTCCAATTCATGTTTGGCACATAAACATAATAACTTGCCCTTTCACCTCTGTCATCATTACGTGCAGGTCTTTGACTTGTTATTCAAACTTCACAGGTTTCTTCATTGATGCTCTGTCCGACTATTGATCCCTCCACCTTGATTAAAATTTGGACATGATTCTTCAGATAAAACATATACCACTCCATCTATAATTCATATGACCACCAAATCCCAATTCTCTTGTAAGATAAATAGAAAGATGTTCCATAACATCAAAAAATGATGGAGGAAATATCTTCTTGAGATTGCAAAGAATCACAAGTATGTCAGCCTCCAATGATAATACGATATGCCGTGATTTATCTTGTGCTTAAATCAAGAAAGAAATAACTTATACGTACATAAAAATTATTTTTTGATAAATACGTATAAATATTATATATCATAACTATTTAAATAATAATTAATTATTATGTTAATTTAAAAAATACTTGCAAATGCTTCATTCATATTCTGGCAAAGTCCAGAAAAGGGAAACGAAAGGAGACACTGCATCATCTCACGACAATCGAAGCTCTTTATACCAATAAATCCTCCTTCACTTTTATCAACACGGCTGCACAAGTTAGATGCACTTGTCTGGAAATTTGACACTGTGTATAATCCAATCAAAGAACATAACCTTTCCCATGTGCATCAACAAAAAGTTCCTTCCAAAAATAAATATCAACCAAATCCAGTCTGGATTTCAAATTTTTTTTTTTTGCCTTGGACATTAACCATAGTGTTCATCAAATTATCAAACAAAAATTCTCAACATGCATGACATCCAAATTATGCAGAAACAAATGATCCTTCCAATATGGAAAAGCCAAAGATCTAAACCGAACATTATCTGAAAAAGTAAAATTAGAATGAAATACATAGAATTCAGAAATTTTTATCATGTCAATCAAATCAATAACAATGCAATACACTTATGCTCCTGATTTAACATTTGAATTAGCTTTATATGTTAATTTTCTTGTGGTATTGTAATGTTTCTATGGTATTTGATGTTTGTCTAGTCATTATAGAACCTTGTAGGATCTTAGAAAGTGTTTACGTATTTGTTATCATCTACATACTTTGGTTTGAATGGTCTATGCATATATTGTATATATGATTTGAGAAACATTATAAATTGTGAGCTATGCCATGTGTCATCGCAATAATAGCTTTTAGAATTCTTAAGGAAATATGGTGGTCCATCTAAACATATATCATAATTCTTTTTAAATAACCCTAAATTAGTTAGTTTTCTGCCAAAATATTATTATTTCTTTTTTTTTTTAAATAAAAGGTGCAAAATTACCTAATATGATTAAAACATACATGACAATTAATGATTTTGAATAATAAATAATTTGTAACAATTTTATATTTTCTATAATATTTTTTATTTTCATTTTATGAAAATAATTAAACAATCACATTAAGAATATATTTTTTTATTTTATGTATTATATTTTTATTTTCTAAAAGACTACAAATTACTCAAACTTTGAAAAGTCTTACATTGAATTTTTTTAATATGTATATATTTAATATCAATTAATATCAAGATACAAATTTTTTTTATATCAAGATACAAATTATCATAAACCATATGAGTAGAAAATATCATTTAATATGTATATATTTAATATCAATTAATATGTATATATTTAATATCATAAACCATATAAATACATAAAATATTTTAATTTAAAATTTTTAGGACTATGTATCATATTTGATAGGATAAAAATGAAATATTTTAGCAATTTTAATTTGATCAAATCAGTAAAATATATTTGAAATATCTTTTGTTTTTATTTTAAAAAGTATATTTTTCGAAAACCTAATTTATTGATTTTTTTTAATAAAATATCGCACAGGACACATATTATTAACTAATTTAGCTGTTAAATCAATAGAAAACACTCCAATTTGCCTTTTCTACATGTAATTTATAGGTAATTAGGTGTTTTTCTGCATGTGCAGCGATATAATTTTTCAATTTAAATTATATCTTAAAATGAAAATTTATTAATATTTTAATTTTTTCTTATTATATACTAATATTTTAATGTAAATATTAGTGTAGTTAAAAATAAAATTAAGATAAAATAAACAATATTTAAGAATATATATATATGTATATATATATTTAAATTATAATATTAGTTAGATTTTCATTTATTCTTTTTATTTATAATATTTTAAATAAATTTGTATAATATGTTTTAAAAAAAATTGTTAGAAGCATTTTATAACTATAAAAACTGTATATAGTTTCTAAACAATTGTAGATATCAAAATAAAAGAAATGATATTATGAATAAAATTTTATAATTTCATAGAACATTTTATAAAATTTGAAAACTATGTGTAGTAACAATTTATTCTTATTTTAAAAATAGATTTAAATAAGGGAAATGTGCACATAACGTGTATTTTCAAAGTTCATTGTTTTCTGATATCATGTTAATTGATACTTTGAAGCACCATATTTAGGACCATATTTATTTTAAAAAAAAATTCAATATTCTCTTAAAAAGGAAATTACTTTTAAATAAAATTTACAGTTCTCTTTTTCTTATAATTTATGAAAAAAAAAGTAATAACCAATACTTTTTACAGAAATACTCTAGGATAGCCCTAAAAATTATTTTGTCAAAAAATAGAATTCAAGAAGAAAAATAACCAAAATATTCTTTATTAAAAAATGTAAATATACACTTATACTCTTAGGGTTAACTAATCTATACTTAGGATTTATAGTTATGGGTGAGGTTTCGGAGGAAATGTTTAAAAATTAAAAATAAAAATAAAAAATATTAAAATCTTCAAAATAAAAGGGTTATTTCCGTCTTCTTTTTCTTGAGGGCTATTTTGTGACAAAAATTTAAAAGTGTCATTTGAGAGAATTACCCTATTTTTAACACATCATCAACATAAATGCTGCAAAGCTTAAAAATATCGAAGAGGTGTTAGTCAATCCAAGAGCAAGGAACGTAGTGAAGACATAACTTAGGTGTTCAACAGTCGTATAAGTAGTTGTACACACCTGCTTAATCACAATGACCGGACTAACTCATCATCTCCCCCGTCCCCCTACTTGAGTGCATAAACACATAAAAAACATTCATAAACACTTACCTTCAAAAAGAAAACACTTAGGAGAATGTACTGAAACAAGAGTTTGAAGAGATTTTGAGATTTTGTTAATATCACCAGTTATTCAACTGAAATTTTTTAAATTTTTTTCTAAATCAAGTGTTATTAAGCGTGGAATTTGGGCAAAGTAACTCTAAATCACTTGTAGTCTCCTATTATTCAATTAATAATTTGCAAAAAAACTAAATCAAATCCACTTTTATTCAATTATAAACAATATCTAGGGAAAAAACCTTTTCAATTAGGATTTTAGGAGAGTTTACATTTTTTAGTTAAAAACAATTCATATAGAATACATCTCTACATACGGTATTTGAAGAAACTTAAAATTAATTAGGAAAGAGAAAAACAAAACATTCTACAAAAATGTTGTACCTTGTCAAGTAAGAACTGAAAGACATCATCTTGTTCGGAGGGCCTTCTTTCTCGGAGGGAAAAAACGCCAGTGTCGGCGATTTCCGCCTCCAGAGGAAATCCGTCTTTTAGTTGTAAATAAAGATGTCACTGTAGAATTAGAAGTATCAATTGATCAGACTGTATATGTCTCTAGGAGCACAAAGCAGAATATCAAATTTAGATCAAAGCGTAATTACATCAGTATGACCTGCTAGAAGGAGTTCATTCTCCATATTATTTATTTTCAGTAAGATATTTGATTTAATTTCTCCACAAAGGATTTCATTCGACTTCAAAACCATAAAAAGCAAAAACTCACATGCCACAAAGAGACTTCCGCAGAAGGTGAGACTCTTACGTCTCATCCCTGACTTCAAAAATATATAAAAATAAGATAATAATAATTTTTTTTAATGATCACTATTTTACATGAGTGAGTTCAATGATAAATATAACTGCTTGATTCACTCATCAGCATTGATTCAAAAGCCATATCTTTGATATAATACAAACTAAAGAACCAGAATCTGCGCATTCACAAAAAAAAACTGAAGAAGTCAGTCCATACAAAGTCTTTCAGTACAAACTCTTCACTGCAGTAGTTTCAGTGACTTTTTCGCATCACCTCTGGAGCTATGTAACTATCAGAGCTTGGTAAGCATTTGAATCAATCGACGTGTTAACGTAATCGCAAAAGGCATCCATGTTCTCGTAAGGATTTCCTCTAGTAGAAGTGAAATCAAAAGCCTTGAAGAATGGCAATTTCATCAATGTGACTGAATAATCTTTGATGACAACACTCTGCAGTCCCGAGTGCTGGCATTAAAGTGGCTGAACAAGAGAGAAACTTGCTTCTGTAACAAGTGCAAATTCATAGGAAAAATGAACATGACTTTCTGCAGAACATAGTGACTGAAAATTTGCATCAAGTTTTCTAATATGCATAAGTAAAACCTTGCAATATATTTTGTGTGATGTTTATGAGTAACGAATGAAATTGCAAGACATGTGTAGCAAAAATGAATGAGTTGACAGAGAGATACGTAACAGAAAGCAAATTGACAAAAAGTACCATTTCAAGTCACCAAAACAACTCTGAAATTTACAGAAAAAATGAATCAAATTATATACGGATCTCTGTTTTTAAGTTTAAAATTTTATCATGTTGACGATATATTTCCCCTTGAGAACATTCATATAGCACCAGTTATCCACAAAATTAAGCCCTCGTTCTATATATCCATGAGGTGAAAGTTAATAACTCGTTTCCCCCTCAATCCAAACTTTGAAATCTATTTACTCCCAATTCTGATTAATTTGGTTAACAACAGAAACTTCTAACCAAACCACATATATACCAAACCGTAAACCGAATAAAAAATTGGACCAAAGTAAACCATCAATGTCGGGTAAAAGCTTATTTCTTTGGCAAAAATTCCCAAATCTTCTTAGTGGACGACGAGGAACCCTAAAATCAAAATTGAAATTCGATTTTCACAAATCATGTGTAAGTGAATGAATCTCCATTAAATTTCGTTGTTTCTTATTTTCTTTGGTCGTCAAAATGTTGATTCTCAGTACCTATGTCAGAATCCATCTTTCACCTTGAGCAATCTAACTGGACATTCAACTACTGCATCATCTCGGCGAGGAAGAGGTGGATTCGTGGGAGTGCCGAGTCAATGTTGGTGTGGATTTGAAATTGTAGAAAATATTTCAAAATCAGACTTCAATCCGTACTGGAGATATTACCGTTGTTCTTATGTTGCAACACACAAGGTAATGTAACTGTGTTTTGCAATGTTTATGTGGTTTGTGATTGTCAATAGTTTTTGATATGGGGAAACTTTTTTTATAGCTTGAAAATGACAATCACATTTTAAAATGGGTAGATGAGGCTTTTTTAAATGAGATACACAAACTGGATGCTAAAGTAAGGAAAATCGAACAAGTCGTGAAAGAGATATAACAAGGTAGAGAGGAGCTTGAGAAGATGGAGTTTGAGGGTTTGCAAATGAAGCTAGAGAAAGAGATTTTTGAGAGGGTTGAAGATTCTTTGACGGAATCCAAGGCAAACATGAAGAAAATAATGATTGGTAGAGTCATTGGATGTATGTTGATGATCGGTTTAGTTAAATTAATAGGCTAGGACTCTTGTGTTATGGTTTCGGATTTGGCCACTTTCTATGTGCTTGTTTTTGTTATGTCAAGTGTCACTAGACATGAGTGGTGTTTCTATCTTCAAATGATATTCTTATGTTATGTTTCTATCATTTGTTGTGTTTCTTTCATTTGTTGTGTTTCTTTCATTTGTTATCAATCTCATAGTAATTTGACCATATATGAAGAAACACAAAACATAATAAGTAGCTTTTTAATTCATAAGCCATGACAAGTAGCTCTAAAACATAAGTAGCTCTTTTACATTGCAAAAAAAAAACTCAATATAATGCCTAGTAGCTCAACAAATTGAAAAACCGACAGAGCTAACATATCCACCACAACACCAACACAAACATATCATTCTTCGGCTGTGAAGACTCACACTAAGAAGTCTGCAAAATTAACATACCATAAGTATTATCACACAATTACAAAATACAAGAAAATAAAGACCGAGAAATGATGGACTAATCTGTTGTGCTTTCGTGTGAAATCGAGAGTTGTGGTTGGCTTGACCACATTGACTACAATGCATTGTCCTCTTCAACATTTTGGGTTGCTTCTTTGTTGGAGAGTCATTTATTCCTTTCTTCCTCTTTTTATTGTTCTTGCGCTCTTGCCATCTTTGTCACCTTTCTTACTGCCAGGTTGTGGTGGCTCCGGAGCTTGATGCACTTTTGGTTCTCCTCCCACATGCCAAACTTTGCACCTCTAAGCGGGATTATACCTTCAGCATAAGTCCTCCTCCAAATAGCATTGCTAAACCAATGTCACATATAATCTTGAACCTCAAGATTCTTTCTTAAAATGATTCCATACGCATGCTCACATGGAATGCTAGTGATGTCCAACCTCTATCTCCTCTTCTAGGTACTCAATCATTAAGGATTACACAAGCTTTTGTGATCAGAATCCTTGACATCTCTCTTTGCGATATGAACCATTGAATGTCGAGCAATCATCTCTAGCATAGGACATATGGCTTCTATCTAGCCCTCAGAATTGTGTTGTTCCGTGATTATGTGGAACTATTCCCAACATCTTCGCAGTAGTTTCCAAGCTTAAAGAATGCTCTAGGCCACGACTTGGGATTTATCTTCAACACATCTTCATAAACCTGCGAATCATAGTTGAATATCCTGTCCAAATTTTCCCTATATTGTGGCTCATTGTAGCTCCAAGCAAGATCCAAAATATGAAGCTTCAAATCTGCTTCTTTTTTTCATGCTTCCCCTTCACGTTTGTATATATATGCCTCACACACCCTATGCTCTATTCCCGGCAACTCAGTCTGAACAGATTGGATTAGTCCTTTTTGCCTATCCGAGACCATGATAAACCCTTCACCATTAAGCAGACCCAAATTATATTTTATCTTCTTCACAAACCACAACAAATTATCTGTGTTTTCTACTTGCAAAACAGCCCAAGCAATAGGATATATTGCATTATATGCATCCCGAACTAGAGCTACCAATAATATCACTTTCATCTTTGATTTTAAGAAGCACCCATCCACTTCAACAATTGGCCTACAAGTATCTTTCCAAGTTCTTCTTAGTATGTCGAAACAGACAGAACCTATTGAATAAATCTAAACCATTCTCATCCTGAACACACTCAAGCTCCACAGAAGAGTTGGGATTCGACTCTTGTATCTCCTTAACATAATCACAGAGACACGTAAATTGTTCATCATACTCTCTCTTGGTCCATCTCAATGCCTTATTCCTCACAACGTGACACTGAGGTCTAGATACATTGATCTCCTCTTCTCCATGATTAGTTCCTCGATCTTCATTGGCTTAAAGTATTCTGGCTTTTCTCAAATTTTGTCGACAAACAAGTGTGCAATGACTGGAACTTTGAACATCTTACAACAACCATTATGGACACAACTATGGACATTCTTAAAGACTTTAACTTGCCACTGGAATATCTTCCTCGTTGTGGAACAGTAGATCCGCCATGAACATTCATCGCCAACAAAATTATAGCCAATCTTATCTTCGTCATACCTGTATTGTTTGAGATTTCGTCTTGTTTTCAGAGCATATTCGAGCACCGCTTCCTTAAAAGCTAAACCAGTCCTGAAAACTTGTCCTTCAAACAATTTCCTTTGTCTGTAACGATATTGTTACACTTTCTCACTGTTCTTTGGACTTCTTCTTCCTCATCATCACTCTCTGTTTCAGGATAGACGTTGTGGCGAATTGGGGATTCATCTTTGAAGTCAATCAGAGCTTGCTCAATGTTGTAATCGGTTCTTTCAGTACACTTTTGTCGATTAGAATCCTCGTCGAACTCCATCATAAAAAAATCTAGGAGCTTCTGATTTTTATTTCTCCTCTCGCTGAATTAGGGTTCGTCTTGGGATTTTTTAGATTTGGATATTTTTCATTTTTTTATTAGGAGTTTAAAAATCATGTGTGTTAGGTTTTAATTATTGTAATCCGGTTTATTGCAGTTAATTTTTGGTGTGCTTGGTGTTTAATGGTTAACAACGTTTTGGTATACAGAAACCATAGTTAATTGTGGTTTATGTGTTAACACATTTTGATGTACTGCCTTAGGGGTAAATATTTTTTGAAGTTTCGATTGAGGTGGAAACTGATTATTAACTTTCATCTCATGGATATATAGAACGAGGGCTTAACTTTGTAGATAACTGGGGCTATATGAAATTTCTCAAAGGGAAATATATCGTCAGCCCTAACCACTATGATAACTTCAAAATCACCTTACCCCCCTCCCCAAAAAAAACTAAAACACTCTAAAATATTTTTAATATGTTAATATTTTAATATTTTTTCCCTTTAAATGATATATTATCAGAAAAATATCAAACAATATTCATGGTAAATATAATTACAAGATTGAATGAGCTTTCTCAACAAAATGTCATATAAATACAGTTCTTTTGTGAAGAGCTAAAGCATTATTTAGCATCTTTTCTTCTCAATTTTGCTAAAACTTAAGGAAAACATAATGGAGATTACAAAAACTTGTGTGAATCTTTTTTTGGTTAGTAATACTATCAATTACATTGTCCAACTACAATGTTATGGCTGTACCAGGTATAATACTAATCATTTGTTATTTTTATTATTATCAATAAAGAAAATAATTGAACATTTTCCCAAAAGATACAGATGTGTTAAGCTATTAATGGCCATTTATGTGTATAAAAGTTATTCAAAAAGACTAAAAAATTAGTTGGATATATATATTTATATATATGTAATATTTACATGGAGTTGTATGTGTAGTTATTCTGCCAACAAACTCTGGACATTGCATTGCAAATTGTAATGCAACATATCACACTTATGAATGCTTGCATGACTGTCGCGAAGAACGGTACAGAGATGGAGAATGTGATCCAAAAACTCAAATGTGTTGCTGTGTTGGAACCCAAATTTAAAAACCTTTGGGTTAAGTAAACTTTTATTGTAATGTGAAGAGAAATGTGAAAATGTTTTTTGGGCTTTAAATAAAAGGCTTTTTACTTAAATAAAATGGAAGAGTAAGAAAATCTCAATGTTAAATTGAACTATCGGATAAAAGCAGATTTGTACCAGCCGTGTATTTTCTAAGACACAAATGATTGTGAGACGGTGACATCCTGTAAAGAAGGTTTGCAAGTGTGAAACCGGAGAGTGTAATAACTTGCTTTCTATCTGTTAACGTGTATTTGCTATTTTGTTTATTTTTAAATTTCTCTTTCAATTTCATATCTCGGACTTGCTCTCCAACGTGAATGAAATTTAGATATATGATTTTTTAAACCTTGAACACATATGTATATCAAGGAATACATTTACTTCTTTCAAACACAATTGTTTTATTAAAAATCTCTTCTAAGAAATTCCCAACAAAATTATCTGTCAATACCAGAGCGTTGGAAAAAAACCTCAGGAATACGTCGGTACGTCCCGACTAACACTTGCATGAAGAACTACCGATAGAATTGTTTGTGGGTAAATGTCACTGGGAATTCGTTGGAAATTACCAACAGACAAAGGTAGTGGAAATTCCCAAGGTTCAATGGTGGTCGGGAATCACCAAAGAAAATTGTGGTCGGGAATTCGTGACGGCGACAACAAATATACGGTGTCCGTCAAGAATCCCTTGGAAAAGCCTGATGGATTCCCCGACGGGCAGATAGATTTGTTTTTAGTTTGTTCAAGTTTAATTGATTTTCAACTAAATAGCAAAAAAACTTATACAAATTGGTTTCGATTGAATCCACTTAAAATACATTAGAATCTTACACAATTATAATAATAAGAAGATATGCATAAAAAATTCTTAAAAAAAGTTATGATGGGTTGCATAATCCGAACAAACAAAAATGTAAACAATAAAATCAATCGACTCTGAATTTCAGAGAAGGAATCTGATTCGTCGTCACACTCTCCTATCTCGGCTCTGATTCTGAGTGCACAACATGATCCTGTACAAATTCAGTTAAGTCGACAACGATTTTAACAGCCGGTAAATCATCAATTGGACTTATCTGGCTGCCAGAGTTTGGTTTCAATGGATAAGAAACTTCTTGTACTTGGCATCTTGGATAGATTGATGTGACAGTTATCAAGGATCCTTTCTTTACCTAATGCGTGGATAACAATGAGCAAACCTGAAAAAGCAAGAAGGGTCACTTATTGTCATCTTGATGACCTCTTGTTGTAAATATCTTTTATATTTACTAATATATGTTACTGATGAAGTGTTGTTCAATTTAAAGATATACTTGATCAGTTGTGAAGCAAGAATGAATGGATCGTAATATTGCAGTATTCGTCTCGAATGTACATACATAGCACCAAATGCGTCTCTTGTTGTCATTCCATGTTGAAAAGTATTGTCGCATCAATAACAATAGAAGTGCCCCTAATGCCAATCATTCCCCAAAACTGGACTTCTAAATTTTCGCGAAGTTTACCTTAGTACACATCGTAGTTAGATGCCTATGAAACACCATAATCTTTAGCTGTCCTCAAATAGTCTTCCTTCTGAACTGTGTATGCATAACCTCAAATACAATCGGATATGACCTCACTACATAGTTTGAGCCACAAACAAACTGAGGTATCCAGTTCGAAATTTGTTGCCCGAATGCGGAATAGTAGATTATCTATGAAAAACTACATTTAATATTTAAAACAAAATAATGTATAAATTAATTATCAATTATTGGTAAAAAAATTACATAATCTGAAAGGAGTCCTGCGAAATGAATGATTTTGCTTGAGTTGTTCAAGCTGATCATATGTGGCATCTATGTACTTAGAGCAAATATTTGCCAAGAAAGCCTGTAGGAAGAGTAGAAAATGATAGACAGTTGAAGAAAAAAAAACAAATTCACAGAACATTTGTATGTACTTCACACATTCAAGAAAGTTTTCGCAGTTGGTGAGCAATAATTTGCAAATGAGTACGCTCAGCCTCAGTAAGTCTTTTGTTCTTCGATTTTCAACTATGTCGTCCAATTTTTATGAACATGTTTGGCACATAAACATAATAACTTGTCCTTTCACCTGTGTCATCATGATGTGCAGGTCTTCGACTTGTTGTACAAACTTCATATATGAAATAAGATTCAGTAAAGTTTGAGTTTTCTTCATTGATGCTCTGTGCAACTATTGATCCCTCCACCTTGATTAAATTTTTGACATTCTTCTTGAGATGAAATATATACCGCTCGAAAACATAATCCATCTATAATTCATACGACCACCAAATGCCTATTCTCTTGCAATATAAATAGGAAGATATGACGAGGAGATATCTTCTCGAGTATGCAAAGAATCGCAAGTATGTTATCCTCCAATGCGAATACCATAGGCCGTGACTGATCTTGTGCTTAAATCACGAAAGAAATCACTTATACATGCATAAGAATTTTTTTGATAAATACATATATACACATATATATATTATATATCATAATTATTTAAATAATGATTAATTATTATGTTAATTGAAAAAATACTTGCAATTGCTTCATGCATATTTCGTGGCAAAGTCTAGAAAAGGAAAATGGAAGAAGACAATGCATCATCTTATGACCATCAGAACTCTTTATACCAATAAACTTTCCTTCATTTTTATCAACACAGTTGCACAATTTAGATGCATACTTGTCTGGAAAATTGACAATGTATACAATCCAATCAAAGAACATAACTGTAACACCCCAATTTATGGTATATGTGAAAATTCTTAAGATAATTGATTTGGTTAGCTATATCACCAAAGTGCGCTTACCTTTTCCAGCACACATCCATTTAGAACTCCAGGGTCAAACGTGCCATTTTCAAGACCCAAAACGTCCATGAAGACAGCCATACATCGGGTCGGGCCAAAGAAGATTCAAGCCCCCTTTACTTAGCTTTCTTAAGGGTGAAGCACCTTTGTAAAATATCTAAGTATAAAATAATATAAGATGGGTGTGGAACCTTGTAGAATACTTTGAAGTTAAGTTTCTTAAGGGGAAGGAAAGAATATGAGCCATTAGATCGGTTCGATTTCCACCCTCCGTTGAGGAGGTGATTTTGTATGAATAGGTGGTGAGATCCTCATTAATCATCAAGTTTTTAATCAGAAAAAACTTCTAAAGCTCTAACTTCTCTCTAAATTTCGTGCAACTATCTCTCTAAGTGCTGATCAGTTTGTCCAAAAGGCTGACTTAGCAAATCACAAGGGTGAAAGGTGCTAAGGCCGCACGTTCTGATTGCTGCGAGAAAATCAGTCAATGACAGTTGCTATCAGAGCTGAGTTACGATCCAGACAAGGGGAGACTCTGTCCGTGAGAAGATGGCAAAGGGAAGAAAAGATAAGGAGGTCATTTCGATGTCCGGTGTAGAGGAACGTGGAAGGGAGGCTATGTCCACACGTGCTAGAACCCAACGAGAAACGAGTCTTTCTCGTGAGGCCTTGCGTGTGGCCGTGGGGGAGATTGGTGAGAAGGTCGTAAGGGTCGAGCATACCGTCACAGAGGTGGAAGGTGTGGTGTTCGGTGGGCTTGAGGAGGTCAAGCAAAATGCTGCCGACTTAGACACTCGGTTTGTTCGACTCGAGGAGTTGGTGATGAGATCCATCCAGGCCTTGCGTGATGACATCGAGGGGATGAAGGCAAGGTTTACGGTGATGGAGGAGGACATCACGTTGGTCAAGAGGGCAAGCATGAATGCTGGAGCCGTTGGAGGAACCAGTACTGGTCGGGTTGACTTTCCGCGACCAGACCGGTTCAACGGTGCGAGGATGCCAAGGAGGTCGAGAATTTCCTATGGCAGATGGAACTAAACTTTGACAATCTTAACCTGGATGACGAAAATGCAAAGGTGAAGGCCGCAACGTCTTACCTATTGGACACGGCTATGCTGTGGTGGCGAGGAAACATTCGGAGATCGAGCAAGGAACATGTCGGATCAATACGTGGGAAGATTTCGAGAGGGAGCTGAAAAGGCAGTTTTATCCTGGGAATGTTGGCTACGAGGCCCATAAGAAGTTAAGGGAACCTCATTAGCGTAGTTCGATCCGAGAATATGTGAAGGAGATCACAACGCTCATGCTTCAGATTCCGAGCATGACCGCCGAGGATCTCCTGTTTTACTTCACCGACGGACTGCAATCTTGGGCCAAGCAAGAGTGGCAGCGAAGGGGTGTTACAACCGCCGATTAAGCGATAGCGGTGTCCGAGTCCTTGACTAACTTCCGTACTTCTGATCCTTCCGATTCCTTTATAGGAAGGAGCAGGGCGTGGCCAAAGGTGGGGGAGCAAGACGGGATACAACCCGACCATCCAACTCAAGGAGTTTTGAGAGGGGTGCTCGACGGGAGGATTTTGAAGCAAGGAAGAAGTCGTTTTTGCCTAAGGGAGGATGCTTTGTGTGCAAGGGGCCACATACGATGAAGGATTGTACAAATATGGGATCCTTGTCCGCAATCATGGAGAGTCGGGAGACCAAGACTCTAGAAGAGGGACCAAGTAAGATGGGGTCGTTGCAGCTACTTAATGCACTGAAGGCTAACCCGCTGGTAAAAGCCGACGAGCAAGGGGCTTATGTACGGTGAGGCACAGATCAACGAAAACCAACTTGTGTGATGGTGGACACGGGGGCCACTCACAACTTCATGGCCATCGACGAGGCTGTGAGGCTTGGGGTCAAGTGGCCAAAGAAGGATGGTTGGATGAAGATGGTGAACGCTAAGGCTCAACCGTCAATAGAATAACTCGACGGGTCGGGATGCAGCTGGGAAGTTGGAGTGGACCGGTGGACTTCTCAGTCATTCCTATGGACGACTTCAAGGTAGTCATGGGTATGGACTTCATGAGACAAGTCTCAGCCATACCCATGCCTGAATTGAGCTTGGTATGCATTCTCGAGAATGGATCACTGTGCATGATTCCAACCGTAGAAGAAAATGCCGATGGGACGAGGGAACTATCGGCGATGCAGATCACCAAGGGGGTGAAGAAGGGTGAACCCACGTTTTTGTCCATGATGAAGATGGAGGACGAGCCTAAGAACATGGAGTACATCCCTCAAGTCATTGAGGCGATCCTTGAAGAGAATAAGGACGTGATGCGTGAAAAGTTGCCCGAGTAGCTACCACCGAGGAGGGAGGTGGATCATCAGATCGAGTTAGAGCGAGGAGCCAAGCCACCATCCACACCGTCTTATACATTGGCTCCGATCGAGCTGGAAGAGGTGAGAAAACAGCTCAATGAGTTGTTATCGGCGGGGAAGCTGAGACAGTCGAAGGCACCTTATTGTGTACCGGTTCTGTTCCAAAAGAAGCATGATGGATCGTTAAGGATGTGCGTGGACTACCGGGCCCTCAATAAGGTAACCATCAAGAACCGTTATCCAATTCCATTGATTGCGGATCTCTTCGATAGACTTGGAGGGGCGAAGGTCTACACGAATATGGAAACACTTATAGAGTAGAGCACTTATTCCAGATTATAAAGTTTGGTATTCCCATGATGAAAGATTTGATGGTGGATTTTGGTAGTACCAGTCAACAAAATGATTTGGATGGAGTAGGAGAACAACTAGGTGGTTTAGATGAACATATAGGTAATGTTCAAATGGTTGAAGATAGGTACAAAGTTGAGGAGTAGACCGTCCAACACCTTCTTGTTATTCGTAACCAATGTTGTACTCCTACAATGTGGATAATCGCGTGGTAGAGATCTCTTGTGATAGTCAAACCAACATGTTTTTCGTTCATGCTTTAGTCGGAAAGCATTTGTGCTATCTTGGAAATACAGATACACTAGCCTCCCATGAGTTTTCCATCCAGATAATGTACAATATTCTGAAAATCACTTAGTATCCACATAAGTATTACTCTCATCTGAAAATTTTCTTTGCACGAAACCTAGTATGTAAGAATATTGTGCTCCCATAATAATTGTAGCTCATAAAGAAAGGGCTAGAAAACACATCAAGTGATCTCTTGAGATTCTCTGGCCAGGGGACGAGAATGGTGAGAAACAAAAACTTAACTCGCATGCACAAATCTGGTGATAAGTTGTAAGGTGTCACAATTACTGGCCAAAATGAATATTTTTCCATACTTTCTGAATGGGTTGAAACCATCATTACATATTCCAAGGTAGATTCTTCGCTCATACGGAAAGTCTTGATATTTTGATTGGAAATTCTTCTACGCTTCTGCTTCTGAAGGATGTGTAGACTGATATAGCCTCTTCAATCATTTTGTTAATGTCAAATACCAAATCCGTTTACATGGAACTGGAACTCTTCTGCATGTCTCATGATAGCGAGGTTTCCCCCAAAAAATTATATTTCTTCTGGTTCTCATATGTTCTCCACGAAGTCATGCAGTTACCGATGCATACATCTATCAGTTGATATGGTAAACCAAGACAAACAACCAAATTTGAACCTCATAGTATGAATTAGGTGCAAGATTATCCTCATGTGGAACATCTCTATAAAAATCAGCAAGCGCATCCATACATTCTTCGGCCAAACTATAATTTTATATTATCGCCATCAATCTACTTGCATATAATAAATATGAATGACCATGTCTACATCCTTTGTATAATGGATTTTTAGCTGCATCTAATAAATCAAAAAAATCTCCTTCCTTTTTAATTTGATTTTTCCCTTCCAACTCCATCATTCACAACGAAAGGTAAAATTTCTCTATATGCATCATTTACCAACTGAACAATACCTAAATCATAATCTACATATATGCTAAGTTAATCCAACCAATCCGCAGTATGAGGTTTGCTAGTACTACCATTATCTGATAGTTCTCAATGAAGATATAAATCTTCTAACACAGAATAAATCTTTCAAAAATTAATGGTTTCAAATTTCCATATTCTTAATACTCCTATTATTCTTACAACTAGACTGGATACATATCAACTCATTGGTTTTTGCTCCTGGTTGTCGTTGAACTGACGCCATGAATTTTTAAATACCACATGTGTATTATTTCTGTTAGAATTTTTCAAATTTTCAAATGGGTTTTTAACAGCCAGAAATTCCGTCGGTAATTCGTCGTAAAATCCTGACAAATTACAAACAAATTACCTACATATTCATTTTTCTTGGGATTCCGTTAGAAATTACAATGACTAGGCAACAAATAGTTACTTTTCTTATGATTTCGTCAAGGAAATCTTAGGAGCTGTGTTTCCTTGAAAATTCATCGGTAATTCAGGACAAATTTCTTAGGAAACTATTTTTGTCTGGTTTTACCGACAAAATCCCAAAGTCTTTCCGGTTTTGTATTACCAACAGATTAGGAATTCCCTATGAAATTTTTTCCCTTGAGAATTTCATTAGGATACATCGTGTTTTTTTGTAGTGTGTGTGAGAGACATATTTAGATATAAGATTCATTTTCCCTCATTAGTTCCGGTTAATATCTTATATTTTAGTAATCGTGGTGCCTATGTGAGTTATTCTTTAACTTGTACCAATGTGTAGAAAAAATAATAATCAGATCCGAAGATCTAAACCGAACATTATCTGAAAAAAGTAAAAATTAGAATGAAATACATAGAATTTGAAAATTTTATCAAGCCAATCAATTCAATAACAATGCTATACATTCTTATGCTCATGATTTAACATTTGAATTAGCTTTATATGTTAATTTTTTTGTCGTATTGTAATGTTTCTATGGTCTTTGATGTTTGTGTAGTCATTATAGAATCTTGTAGGATCTTAGAAAGTGTTTCTGTATTTGTTATCATCTACATACTTTTTTAGAATGGTCTATGCATATATCTTATATATGATTTGAGAAACATTAAATTATCAGCTATGCCATGTGTCATCACAATAATAATTTTTAGAATTCTTAGAAAATAGGTTGGTTCATCTAAACATATATTATACTTCTTTGTAAATAACCATAAAATTAATTAGTTTTCTGCCAAAAAGATTATTCTATCTTTCCTTAAATAAAATGTGCAGAATTACCTATATTATAATATATATGAAAATTAATGATTTTTATAATAAATATATTATAATAATTTTTGTATTTTCTATAAATTTTTTATTTTATTAAAATAAATTAAACAAGAATATATATATTTTTTATTTTTGTGTATTATATTTTATTTTTTAATAAAAATACTACAAATTACTTAGAGTTTTAAAGTCTTACATTGATTTTTTTGTGATCAATAGTTTAAAATATTGTTTTATAGCAAGATACAAATCATAAAGCATATGAATAGAAAATTTCATTTAATATATATTCATATTATATATATGTATTAGTTAAACATAAAATAATGATAAAATAAAAGAGTTGTTTTATTTTAAATTATATTTAAAAATATATATATATATATATATTTTAAAAAATTATAAGCTTAGATAAATTTTGATTTATTCCTTTTAGTTCAAATATAATAAATCCATTTGTATAATATTTTTCTAAAAGTTGATATAAAAATTTTCTAACTATAAAAAATAATTTCTAAAAATTGTAGATATCAAAATAAAACACATTATATTATGATTGAAATTTTATACTTTCTTAGAACATATTATAAAATTTGAAAACTTTGTTTAGTAATAAATTTTATTATTTTGAAAATATATTTAATAATATTTCAAAATTTTAAAAATATTTTATATTATTTAATATATGAGTGATTATTATATTTTAAAAAAATTTACCAAAAAAATGAGCATTAAACGTAATTGCCCTTTCATATTTTTAATCATATGTCTTGCCATCAATTTTATTGTGCGATGTTATCTGTTTTTAGTGGAATTGATTTTAGAATTGATATGTGTGAACATCACTTCATAGATAATATTTAGGAGATGAAACGATCAATTTTGTTTTTGGCATTTTGGATACTGTTTTGATTGTTATAGCTAAAGAGTATATGTGCATTATGAAGACTATATTTCTAACTCTTAATTGCGTGAATAACTGTTTATAAGAAACATAACTTGTTAATCAAACCTGTACGGTGACTAAATCTTAAAATAGATATTTATACTTACAGTGATAAGATTGAAGAAGACACCATCTTGCAAACCATTAAAATTTCAAAAAATAATATCTAATATGATATTCAAAATCAGATATATTATTTGGATTCTTATTTTCTCTCAATTTATATGATTATTCAGTTTTTCAACTTTTTTTACATTGAATTTAGTTATAGTAATAAAAATTTCAAGAAGGGAAAAGTGCATATAACCCGTATTTTCAGAGTTTATTGTTTTTGTGATATCATGTTAACTAATACTTTGAAGGACCATATTTATAAAATATATTTTTAATATTCTCTTAAAAAGGAAATTACTATAAGATAAAGTTTACAATTCTCTTTTACTTATGATTTATGAAAGTAAAGTAATAATCAATATTTTTAAGAGAAATATCCTAGGATAGCAAAAAATAATTTTTGTAACAAAAATAGTTTTTGAGGAGAAAAATAACCTAAATAAATTTTATTAAAAGATGTAAATATACACTTATAATCTTAAATTTAACTAATCTAGACTTAATGTTTATAGTTATGGGGTGAAGTTTCGGAGACGAGATTTAAAATTAAAAAAAAAAGATAAAAGAAAATATTAAAATATTTAAAGTAAAAATGATTATTTCGTTTTTTTTTAAATATTATTTTGGTGATAAAAAATTGAAAATGTTATTTGAGAGAACTGCTAATTTTTTAACAAATGTGAAAACTTAAAAAAAAATTTATTGACATGAGATACGATCATGTTAATTAGCAATTTTGGAAAACCAAGTTTTATATGATTAGATATCAATCAAACAATTCGATTACGAAAAAAAAACACAGCACATTCCAAGAAATAACACATATCTTAAAACTATCGTCAATCCAAGAACAAGAAACGTAGTGAGGACATAACTTAGATGTTCACCGCTCGTGTAAATACTCCCTTCCCCCCCCCCCCCTCCCCCACCCCCCACCCCCCACTTGAATGCATCCCCCCCCCCCCCACCCCCAACACTTGAATAACTTGAATATGCATAAACGCATAAAAAACCATTCCTAAACACTTACCTTCGAGACATATCTCCCCCATGATGGATCAGTACTCGCTTGACCGGTTCCATAGACACACCTGCTTCTTAAATCACACTCTTAAACCAATGAGGTGAAACCAGTCCAAACATATCATTACAAATTAATATAGAAACACAAATTCTACCATAGGGCAAACTGAATAATTGTAAAATATTTTCATAAAAAATAGATAAATATAAAATATAGATACAAGAATTTAGGGGAAAAAAACGGGTTTGCAGAGACAAGACACTATTTCATTAATTATGTAAACGCATGTAACGTAACTATTTGCATGGCATTCCAAAATCTCATGAATCATGATACAACCGCATATGTTTCCGTCTCCTATCATTGAAGAACAAAACATGTCGGACCTATTTTTGTGTTGTACTCTCAACTAAAAAATAATAATTACAACCAGAGGATGTGATACTAATTTGTTGCTTGTGTTCGTATGAATGTTTTTTTCACAACATAGAAGATGTGAGTTTAAATAAGCTTTGTCCAAAAGAAATAATAACAAAATGTATAGAGAAAATTTCTTGGATACCTCTAAAAAGATTTTATAATAAAGATTGTCCCTAATGGTTAAAATGATATAAATGTTTCATTAAAGAGTTAAATACACACTTATACCCATATAGTTAACTAATCTGGATTTTGAGTTTTTGAGGGGTAGGGTTTAATATTTTTTAAAAATAAATAAATAAATACTAAAATTAAAAGATTTTAAAAAAATAATTTCAAAACGAATTCTCGAATTTAAAGAATTTTTTTTAAAAAAATCAAAATAAATTATAAGAAGTTTCAATTCAAAAATATATACTTCGAAAACTATAAAATTCAATATTAATATTTATATATATATATATATATATAATTTTGGAGTTAAAATCGGTCATAGCAAAATCAACGGCTAAAATTCTCCAAGAAATTGTGTCTTAAGAAAATATAAGCTGGAAATACAAAGAAACTATATGGCATAAACCAAACCTATTTGCATAAGAATAGAAGAACAAACTTCGTATATTTTAACCCAGACAAAGAATAAAAGAATTACTATCTAAACATGAAAGTATCGGAAAAACGTTCTTGCAAAAGATTTTTGCGAGAAATGAAAAATTTTACAAAACAATCTCCTGCCAAACAAAATTTGGAAAACGTTTACAGAAAATATTTCTTAAAATAAACGAAATAGTTTCAAAAGTACCCAAACCAATCTACAGAGGGAATGGGAATGGAAGGAGAGGCATCAACATCCCCTCAGCTTGTACCATCTCACCACACACGGCCCCATCTCGTTACCAGCCTCCTCTCTGACTCCACCTTTCCATCCAGCCATCACGACGACTTGATGACATCAATATCTCACCATCAAAGAGACTTGGTGACGGCACCATCTCGATATCACGGCGACTTGACTCTTCGTCTCTCCATCTAGCCACCACGATTACTTGAAGATGTCAGCATCTCGCCGTTTAGCCACCACGACAACTTGATGATGTCACCATCTCACCATCACAGCTAGATGGCTCTTCGCCGCGCCGTCTGGCCATAATGGCGACTTGATGAAGTCACCATCATGGCTAGATGGCTCTTCGCCTCGCCGTCTAGCCATCACGGTGAGACCAACCTATCTCGACTCGCCATCGGGGCGAGATCAACTCCATCTCACCCTCACGGCCACTCCTGATCGCCCTTAGCTCATTCATTGCGTTCTCCTTCAAATCTTGTTCGAACCGTTTTTTATTCGTCTCAATCGGATTTTCCGTTAATATTTTAAGATAATAACAAGTAAGACATTTTTTCGTAAAAGTCCGAACAAATCATCAATATGGTAATGGTTAGCTCAACACCACTTTTTCACGAACGAATGGGTTGATAGGACCAACAATTTGGAAACATACATCGGATAATCGACGGATTTCTGAGAATAATCGTAAAGAGATAAGTCATAAAACAGGCTGAAACGATCTAAAACGTGACGAAAGGCCACTTATGTTTTAAAATGAGAACATGCCGAATTTAATGGCGATTTAACTCGACTAGGATGGAAGAAGAGTATAAATGTGAAGTTTCTAAGATAAACATGGACTTGGAGAAGATAAGGCAAAAAGATAAGCTCGAATCTCGAAGAGATTAGTACAGATGGCCGATTATGGAGGCATATATAAGATCATCTGAGGCAAAGAAGAATGGGGACGGTTTTTAGACTTAGAACTCTCTTCACTTAGGAATTTTATGCATTATTATCGACATGCTTAGTTTATATGTCTTGCACTTAATTACTATGAAATCGTAAAGGCAATTCAATCTCTTGTTCAAACTTTGTAATTGAACTATGTTCGGCTTGATCCTCGAAAGAGATACGTAGCCAGTCTTTCATAAGGTTCAATCCGAAATCAATAAAAACTTTCTTGCATCTTTTTCGTCTTTTGTTCTCGAGCTGCGACTCAACTAGGTTTAAAGATTTAGGTGAATAGAACTCGAAAACTCGCTGACAGCTCTTGTGGCCAAAGCTTTTAAAATATGTTGTAACTATCGCTACGCTCTTAAGCATGTTCAAAATAAGACCTAGTCTTTATAAATTCGTTTTGTTTTCTTTCTATTGTTTTTCGCATTTATTTGATCACTTGTCAGTGAATCTTAACTTTCCTCCATTTACTAAAATTGATAATGTGAATTTAGTTCCCATAGTTTGGCGCTAGAAGGAGGGGGGATGATTACTCTTACTCGCACCACTGCAAAACGCTTAATCTAATAAATGTCTGGAAGTATGGGAGATAAACTCGCGACTCGCATTGACACTGTCGACGATGAAAACAACGCTGGTAAAACAAATCCAGCAGTGACTGCTCCTGTGGCCAACGCTAACGCAAACGCTGCAGCGCTCAACGAAATCAAAAACCTAGTCGCGGCTTTTCGCCACATGAAGAGCACCGAAACAAGATCGCGATTTCTGTCTAAACTGAAAGGGCAACGATAAAATCCATTAAACCCCATTAATTTTGTCTCATTACCGAGTTGGAGAAATCTCAACACATAAGGGTTCAACCAAAAGATGTTTTCCGAAAAGCATTTTGGAAAAATAAAACTTGTTGTCCTCAAAACGCGGAGAAACCCTAGATTACTCGCGGAAAAAGGAAGCACGGAAAATCAGCTACACAACTCACCAATGTGCTTTTTTTCTAAATAAATTTTGTAAAAGTATTAGGAGAAATAGAACTTGCTTCCACTTCCCGAAGTCGCGTTGAAATTCTAGATTATTCGCGGAAAAAGAAGCACATCAAACCAGGTTGACAGTCCCCCACTGATGTACTTCTCCCGAATAAATTTTGGAAAAACGAAGTTGAATTCTATAGAATCACTCAAAATCTAAAACGGCTGATGAAGACTAAAAAAATTCAAATGGAGATCGTGTCCCTCACTGCTAAAATGTCTTCTGAAACATAAGATTTCAAAAGAATTCAAGTGTCGCTTATCTCGCAACATATTTAGCGGATTCTGGATATTTTTCTACTAAGCCCACTTCGGAAAAACTACTCAAACTCCGTCAGATCAATCCTACAAAAATAAAATAATTTCCGCTTAAGTTTGATCGCCATAATTAATCTCAACCTAGCTATAGTTTCGGATACTAAGAAACTAAATTTACAGACTAGCCGCAAAACGTGAGTTTTTCAAAAAACAAAACAGCTCTCGTACAACAAAACTTGAAAACATTTTTGCAGAATAACTTTCGTAAAATTAAATTCGACAACATTTTGCGGGGTAATTTTGTAAAATTAAGCTCGACAACATTTTACGAAAAACAATTCCGCAAAATTAAACTCGGCCATATTTTACGAAGCATCATTGGTAAAGTTAAACAAGACACTATTTTGCGATACAGCCTTCATAGAGTAAATTTGACAACTTTGCAAAATGATTCTCGTAAATAAAACACAAAAGAATTCGACAACCTTCGGAAAATCAAACAAACATCGTACAAAAAGACTCTAGGATAAGGAAAGAGATGGAGAAAGAGCTGAGAAGTGAACTTTTCCCATCAGCCTCTATCTATGGTCTCACCGTACTCTCACTCCGACCTCATCGCCATGACCTCTCATCAAACCCTAATGCCATACGAGTCTTCTTGATAGGCATTGGCATCTCCTGATCGCCCTTGGCTATTCCTAAACGCCAAAAGTCTTTCAACAAGATACTTATTTTTTTCGTAAAACAAACGATACGAAGATTGAAACCCAGATTGGAAAATATGGATCGATGAACCAAAACAACAAGACAGGCTTCAGCCTAAACACGGCCAGGAAAGTATAGAAATCCAGGAAGAATCAATACTCTTACGATCCGTAAGGGGTGGACAGACACGAGGAGAAGACGGTAAGCAAAACGGAGAAGACACAAACCTGAATCTCCGAGAAAACTAAGGTATGTTCAACTTGGAAATTTTTGAAATCAGACTTGGAATTTTCTTAGGAAAGTATTAAGAAATAAAAACGCTTTGGAGTGCCGTTTTTATTTCTCTAACTAGGTTGATAGTCTAGAGAACTAGGTCTTAGGTGATTTTCCCTATCTCGATCTAGTGTTCCTTAATTGTTTAGACAGATCTTGCAAGCCGATCTAAACTCTCGAAAAACCGAGAAAAGATCGCCACGCATTCAAGCATACTCAGCTTACATCCTAAAGAAAGAAAGAAGTAGATACATGAACATCGTCTTTAAACCGACTTTTTCCTAGCAATTTTTTTTATGACTGACATATTCCAAGTCATCAACCTGAAAACCATCAAAGATCACAATCCCAACTTCATCTTTAAATCAAACCAGAATGTCGATCATCTCAATCCTCGAAAGGAAAACGTGCATAAACCTTCAAAATATCGGTTCAGCCGTTACCTTTCGTAAAAAAGGGAAGGAGTAAGTACGTGTACTATATTCATATACTCCCATACTTCAAAAACCTTTTGCATCCGCATCAAGAAAAAGATTTTAAACAAAGCAAATTCTTGCAGCAGTAGGTAGAAAAAGATTTAGGCGATGTGATGCCCATCAAAATCGTCCCAAAAGGCAAACGACAATCTAAGATTCATCTAAACGCTAGCGACGCAGCCAAACTGTCACAAACATAATCTCGAGAACTCTACAACATCTCTTATTGTATTCATCCGCTTATAAAACATGTACCGACATCAAACTGAAACTCGACGGTTAGCCAAAGTCATGGGAACATCTTCAACTTATCAAGAAAAAATCCGTATAAAACTCAAAACTGTACGAGAAACTTCATATACAAAAGTATTACTCAGAATTTATGTTGAACCAAGTAAGTCACGGAAAAGAATTAAGAACATTTGTGACAAATCAAAATCAAGAACACAAGTAGCTGTGAGCACAACAAAGGGAATTCTTTCTCCCCGCTTGTTGACTAGATCTACCGCTGGTTTACCGATTTGTTCCACCACAAGAAACAAATACGCCATGTGATATCCTCTCAAAAACCTGCAAAAACGTTTTGCGCAAAGATCATAACGAAATAACCCTCGATAAAACTCCATGGGTGACTCGAAGCAACTTTCAGAAAAAGATCGAAAAAATTTCTTATAAAGGCTGTGGAAATGTCACTGTCATCATAAGACTGGTCGCCCACTACTTTTATTTAACTATAACATTTTATACAGAACATCTGCGGGAAAAACATGGGTATTATGCAAATGACTTTCCAATAAGAAAATAGGAATATGGAGAACCTAATTCTCCCTCACAAACATCACAAGTAATCTACAAGCAACACGCTCCATTTACTTCTATGAAAAACCCTTCTTATAAAATTTACGGGAAACATCCTTCGTATAATCTGATCGAGACATACAAAGCAACCTATAAATAACAGGTTTTACGAAAGAGTGTTTTAGAAATTTTCGTATAGCTACAAACGAAGCTGTATGAATTTTATTTCAATGATAAATCTAAATTTTATTTCTTCGCACTATGATCTAACCGATTTCTTCCTTTAGCCTTACAGCTTGTTATCGTTTCCCCCTCACTTACAGCCAAACATGACATCATCCTGCAACTAACTCCCAACGGATTCAGTATCAAGCCTCTTAGACTTTGTCCTCCTCAGACAAAAATGAAAAGAAAATTCATACGAACTTACGTCACGCTCTTCATAACCAAAACAAGTTTATACGAAAACAGTTTTCATACGACTAAAAGAAGCAATATACGAAACACTCATTGTATGGCTGAAACCCGAAATGGAAAATAATTTTTCTTCCACCTCGGCCACCTTAACGCTGAAAAACTCCGGCATGCTTGACCTATCAATCTGGACGAAAGCTCTTTGGCCCTCGGCCAATTACACCTTCCCATACAAGCCCGAACCAGAATTTGGCATCTTCTTTAAGGACAATTCGAAACTAGCATGACCTTAGTGCTAAAACAAAATTAGCATAGTTTAAGCTTTCACCTACAACTTTCCCGGCTATACGTCTGAGCACAGCCTTCACGCCAACCCAAAAAATTTAAGCGATCCAATCACTCAACGGCCAAACGACAATTTCAAATTCGTCTAAAACGCAGAGTAGCGACTATGCAAATAATTGTCGTTTAACCCAAATACATAAATCATACGACAAAGTCTTGATAACAAGACTCAGTCCTAACAACAAAACAGTTAAAGAAAAATATGAACTTATTGTTAGGTGACCAAGTTCTATACGCTCCAAAATTCACTTTGAGCCTGCAACATTTTACCCATAAAATGTGGCATATGTGGAAACACTTGTAACAAAGCTCCTAGAGCTATACGTAATATCCTCCCTAAGAATACACAAAATCAATCTCAGAAGAACAGTTGTTCACAAAGCATAGTGACGGAAAATGTTTCTTCACAGAGACAGATTTACTCGACCCCTTGGTCCTACTTCCCCGATCGCAAATCAAACAATTTAATATCATAATCGAAACAACAGTTTTGGCTGCAAAACATCCGCAAACAAACCAAAAGCTCCCCTACCAGAATTCTAAAACAAAAAACTTACGACAACGCAAAACATCTCTAAGCCCACAAACGTTTCAAAAGAAATGCGGCATACAAAAGAAAACTTCCATATGAAAAACGCTTCCGATTAATTCGCTACACAAACAAACTTCGGCTACAAAGCCTCCGCAAATAAACTGAAGTATTCCTTGTCCAAAAGGTCAAACGAGACCTTAACGCGAAACGCGAAAAAATTCTGTAACACTTTCTCATAACGTAGAATTTTACTCGAAAGAAAAATCCAGTCTTTAGTGCCGCGAGACTTTGCAAACACTTGAAGAACTGTATTTCGTTGTAAACTATCTTCCCAAATCAAAGTTCCGTCTCGGAAACTAAAACAATCATACGCACTACCGTCTTCTCAAACACACATCCTTCATGAAGGCTCAAACTCAAATGGTAACACTTCAATTTCGTTTGTTGCTAATCACAATAACAAACTCTAACGTCTTAAACTGACTTAGCCATCTCCTCCAATAGAGACATGTTCCCAGTCATCTGAAACAAGGATAATAGCACGCTATAAAATAAATCTGAAACTTTTGGCTAGAGCTTCCAGACGACATCGAAATTGTATTTGGAAAAATGCTCGGTTCCCGATTGATGCAAGTCACATAAGCCAAAAAACTTTTTGCAGACTTCAATATTGAGACAAAATCAGGTCAAAACAGCAACGGGTGCTTTAAGCCGAAACAGTCCTCACCAACCCTAAACTGATAATAAGCCTAGGTCCTGCCCTAAACCCATCACATTGGTCTTATACATCTCAAGGCATTGTATCAACAGATTGATATGAAATTCCAAAATTTGTCTCTTCACTTATATTTGTACGTTTATGAGACTCCGCGAACTAAAATCCGTCGAGTATTCTCATCTTACCAGTGACAAGTATATCGATCCATTGGGCATAAAAAATGAGATGACAGCTCACGCTCTTTCTCTGATCTCCACTATGACTGCTCTATACGTTTTTAATAAGATAACCCATGATTTTATAAATTTGAAACTAACAACCTACAAATCTAATATTGAGGCCGACACACGTCAAATAATAAATGCCATCGCCATCACGGAAAAATACATAACTAGGCCGTAAAGGTCCCACTAGAAAACATGTCGTAAGAATCTTAACTCCATAATGAACTAAAGCTTGATCCCTTCAACAAGGGTACATAGACTTTATAAGGTGGAGTCCCAGTCTTATCACATTCCATTCTTATGAGGAAAGAAGAGTGAGCCTACAACTTCTACTTTCGAAAAAAACTGGTTTCGTCAACGTACCTTTTTATCCATTGATTACACCTAACACGCCTCTCACTACCTCACAAGAAGTTATGCGTAAAATTTTACAACCTGGGGGGGGGGGCTAAATGTTGGGGTCAAAATTGGTCATTGAAAAATCAATGGCTAAAATCATCCGATAAATTGTGCCTTAAGAAAATATAAGATGGAAATGTCAAAGAAACTATATGACATAAGCCAAACATATTTGCATAAGGATACAAGAAAAAACTTCGTATATTTTATCCTGGACATGGAATAAAACAATTTATATCCAAACATGTGAAGATCAGAACAACGTTCTTGAGTAAGGTTTTTGCGTGAAATGACGAATTTTAAGAAACAATCTTCAGTCAAACAAAATTTGGCAGTATTTACGGAAAAACTTTCGTAAAACAAACAAAATAGTTCTAAAAGTACACGAAGCAATCTACATAGGGAATGAGAATGAAAGGAGAGGCATCAACAACCCCTCAGCTTGTACCATCTCACCACACACAGCCCCTTCTCGTTACACAACCTTCTCCCTCACTTCACCTCGCCGTCCAGCCATCACGACGACTTGTGATGTCACCATCTCGCCATCACAGCAACTTGATGATGTCACCATCTCGCCATCACAGCGACTTGATGACGCCACCATCTCGCCATCATGGCGACTTGATGATGTCACCATCTGGCCATCACAGCGGCTTGACTCTTCGCCTCGCCGTCTAGACATCACAGCGACTTGATGACGTCACCATATTTCCATCACAGCTAGATGGCTCTTCATCTCCCCGTATAGCCATCAAGGCGACTTGATGACTTCACCACCTCACCATCACGATTAGATAGCCCTTTGGTTTGCGGTCTAACCATCAAGGCGAGACCGAACCATCTCACCCTCACGGACACTCCTGCTCACCCTTAGCTACTTCATTGCATTCTCCTTCAAATCTTGATTGAAACTTTTTTTGTTTCGTCGCAATTGAAGTTTTCGTTAAGATTTTACAATAAAACAAGTAAGACTTGTTTTCCCTTAAAAATCCAAACCAATCGTCAATAGTGTAATGGTTAGCTCAACACCACTTTGTCCACGAACAAATTGGTTGATAGGACCAACAATTCCGAAACATACATCAGATAACTCGCGGTTTTCCCAAGAATAATCGTAAAGCACATAAGTCGTAAAATAGCCTGAAACGATCTAAAACACGACGAAAGCCCACTTATCGTTTAAAATGAGAACAAGTCTGAATTTAATGATGGTTTAACTTGAATTGGATAAGGAAGAATGGAAGAAGAGGATAAATTTGAAGTTTCTAAGATAAATATAGACTTAGAGAAGATAAGGAAAACTGATAAACTCGAATCTCGAAGAGATAGGGACATATGCCCGACTCTGGAGGCATATATAAGCACATATGACGCAAAGAAGAAGGGGAACTATTTTTAGACTTAGAACGCTCTACACTTAGGAATTTTAGGCATTATTCTCATCATGCTTAGTTTCTATGTCTTGCACTCAGTTACTAGATGAACTCGAAAGGCAGTTCAATCACTTGTTCAAAATTTGTGATTAAACTATGTTCGGCTTAATCCTCGAGAGGGCCACGTAAACAACCTTTCATAAGGTTCAGTCCAATATCAATAAAACCTTTCTTGCACCTTTTTTGTCTTTTGTTATCGAGCTGCAACTCAAATAGGTCTAAGGATTTTAGTTAACTAGAACTATAAAATTCGGTGACAGCTCTTGTGGTCGAAGCTTATACAATTTGTTGTAACTATCGCTACGCTCTTACGCATGTTTGAAATAAGATATACTTTTTTATAAATCTGTTTTTTTTTTCTTTCTATATTTTACGCATTTATTTGATCACGTATCGTTGGCCCTCACATAGAATCTGGAACCTCAAGAAAAGTCGAGATTCTTAACTTTCCTCCATTAACTAAAATCGACAGTGCAAATTTCGGTTCCGACATACATTAAGGATATAAGAGTTTTTTGCCTCACTTTTTTTTTACCTACCAAACATTTCATTAAATTTTCAAGGAGTACAATGCAAATTTAGACAATGCATCTGCAGCAGAGTTTAAGCTTCTAAGTACAGAAGCAAAAGTTATAGAAGAAAAGGATGAAAATAGGTTCTCGATATCAAAGTTGATTCCGTAGAGCTCCACTGGATGTTTCTTCGAGTTTAGTACTTTGACAAGCACTTGGTTATCTGTTTTGAGGCAGATATTGGATAGATGAAAGGCCTTGGCCTGTAGCAGGGCTTACAGCTAGCGCCTCGGTCATCTGGGGTGATGTGACGTACAGCTCCGTTGAGGTACTTTGTTTTGTCTATTCAAGTCGTGTGGTGTGCAGAATCCAGCCACAACCTGCAGTTCTGTCTTGATCTCTCCAAGCCGCATCCGTGAACACAGTCGCAAAGTCATCCGATGTATGAGTACTGCTAATATACAGGTTGCGAGATTCTTAGGGTTTTATCGGTTGGGCCTCCTGCCATTCTCGTGCTAGACGTAGGCGTTGCAGATGATATCACCAGAAAACCCAAGGGAATATCTTAACCGAAATACCTGTAGGTGGAAGACAAATTAAATCAAAGGATGATCTGAGGATTTGGTCGAACGTAGATGTTGACTAGGGGTCAACCGGCCTCGTTATAGGTAGGCTGCTCCAAATTTTTTTAGCGAAGCTACATTTCAGGAAGAGATGGTCAGCTGATTCAGACGCACCACATCGGGCGCACGTCACTGGATGTGTCAAAATTTCTCTTCGTTGCAGGGCCATACCCATAGATAAAGCATCTTGTACTATCTTCCAAAGGAACACTGTATTTTTGGAGCAGTTTTCACAGACCATATGTTCTTGATCCAATTGAAGTTTTTGAGACGGTCCTGGTGATTGTGCTTCCTCCAGATTTTTTTTGCTTGACTGCTTCAAAGTATCCAGACTTTGTAGAGTCTGATCCTGAGGCGTTAAGTGTCTCGACTAGTTTGTCTTCAGCACCAGGTCGACTTGGTCTCAAACATAATATGTTCTTGATCCAGTTAAAGTTTTGGAGTCGGTCCTGGTGATTGTGCTGCTGCAAAGCTTCTGCAGACTTTGTTGCTTGACTGCTTCAAAGTATCCAGACTTTGTAGAGTATGATCCTGAGGCGTTAAATGTTCAGACTAGTGAACACTAGTGAACACTAGTCTGAACTCTAGTGGAGTTCCCATATCTTATAGCCTTACCTTGATTAGGTGCAAGTAGGTCTATTCCTTGAAGAAGTCCTCGCCATCCATGATAGCATACTGCGCCGCCTTTACAGTGAGTAAGGAAGCCTTTTGACAATATTTACCCCTTAGGACTCAAGATAGTAGACATTCCGGTTTGGTAAGTGATATGTGCTCAAATTACCCTAGAGCTATTGATTACTCTCTCAAATAAGAGGTTTAGATGTAGTACTTAAAATCAAATCCAAAGAGAGCGAGGACACACAATATATTTGATAATCAACTTAGTTATGTTAGGCAAATAATAAGATTTTAAGAAACAGTAAATAAAAAATGAATTGGTTTAAAAACCATCACAGAAAATAGCTAGATCTAGGGTTTTCATGTAGTGAATTTTAATAGATAGATGCCAATGGGTTTTCAATCATAGAACACAAATTTAACAAGTAAAATTATAATTTATATCTATCATATGGCTAAGCTTAAAGTCTACAACTTTCGTTTGCAAATTCGGAATGACCATCGATCGTTTGCTTTCTTAGTCAAGCATTAAACGATCAGATTCGATTGGTTCACTTAGAATCACTGGACCAGTCTCTCGATTGTCTCTAGTAACTTAAGCTCAACAGAATTGTTCAGGTAACGATCTCACTCTCGTAGTATCAATTACCCTTATATCAGGGTTCTAGTTAGATACTCTAGAACACAAGCAATCAGCATAATTCTGATGATAGATCTAATAATCACCCTAGCAATTCTATTTTTTGGCTAATCCGTCAAAACCATTAATAAACCCAAAATCTAAAAAGAGATATACTCAGACGTAGCTAAGAAGAACATAATCATAAACATAAAATAATGCATAATAGCGATAGAAATTGGGGTTCCAATACATAACTTGAAAGAAGTCTTGATCTTCTCACCAAAAACTACTATGTTTTCTGTGAAAACTCTAAACTTGCAAAAGAGGTCTCTCTTTTCATAAAACAGCAGCAAAAATAATATAAACTAGGTAACCACGCTTATGGGCAATCTTGTAATTTTTATGACTTGGTCTTCAAGTCGAGTACTTTGTGAACTAGGCTTCTGCATGTTGACCATCGATCGACAACAAAGGTGCGTCGTCAATGGACGCAACTCTCGATCTCGACTCGTACTTTGATGAAAAGACAATAAACACATCCCATACACAATTAACAAACTCCAAATAGGACTTATAACATGGTCTAAAAGTGGTAAATATTACGACCTATCAACTTCCATATACTTAATGTTTTGTTTGTCTCAAGCAGAATAATGGTAAACTTGTGGAAGAGGTTTGAAAACAAAGGGACGCACAAAATCTTTAACTCATCATTATCACATTTAATATGTCGCAACCACATCAAACAAGTGTCAATCTTACAGAAACTTTATATACCTTTTCCTAGTATAGCAACCAAATCCATTCTACCAACAACTTAGCAAATACTAGTTTGACTCACCCCTCTACTAACCTCATTTTGCATAAAATAAAAGTGAAGTCTTTACCTTGGGAGTATTGATCAGAGGACACATGGACTTGTACCCCTGCAAGTATCTGAACACACATGCAGTCTTCTATGATCCTTTTTTTCCTCTTTTTCTCTTCTCTGAATCTTTATATATATATATATATATATATATATATATATAAATATGTTATAAGTTTAATGAATCAATAATGCTAATACAGTTCATCTTGTTCATCTTTGTTTTCATTTCTCTTTTTTTTTTTGACAAAGTGTAGGCAAAAAATGAGGTCACAAGTATGTCGCTTCTACAATGTGCGATCATTTCCTTCTGAATTAGAATAATTGGGTCATAGGTAAATTATCTACCCCTGTGCATCTTTCAAGAAAAGATCTCAATCTTTTATTTTTATAAATGCCAAAGAGAGAGAGAAAAGGGAATCAGAAGCACATAGACTTTTACCTTCTAGACTTGCAATAGGAATCTGATCCAATGTATTCCAAACCCCAATGCAAGCAAATAAGTCAGTATTAGGTCGGAGGTTAGCTTCGGTTCCTTCAAACTTTCTAAAAAATGTGATATAGTGGCAGGATGATCCACTTTGGTATCTCTAGTACTCTCTGCAATCAACAATCTAGAATGGTACTATAGAATGGCAAGATAATAAGTAAAAAGTTAAACATATCATAATTCCTTTTTAGTCAATAAACACACAAAAGAATAAAACTCAAAAATAGAAAGAAATATCAATGAACCTTCCCCAGACTTAAATAACATTATCACTAGTGTTATCCCGTATCATGAGGTGTCAAAAATTAAATCATAAGTAAATGTGTTAAGGATAGTCGAAAATACCAGACTTTGTTACGAGTGTCGATCGATGGTAATGTAATGACGTCGACCGATGGTGATCGGTATCGACTGATGGTTGTTCTCTGTCGTCGACCGATGACAGTTCTCGATCTTGTTGGTTTTTTTCATCAACATAAAAAAAAAGAAAATTAGTAAAATCATAAAAAAAAATGAATTTAAAACATATATAATAGTGGGTTTCCTCCCACTCAGCACTTGGTTATAGTTTTTAGCTTGACGTTTAGCATTGTATGGACTAAGTTCAATGTAGAGTATCACTTTTTGGAAAACAAGTGTCCACTTCTTCTTTGCTCATCTAAAACCAGGTACCAACAAAGCTTCTAATTGCTTCTTCACCTTTGGTTCTTTGGTTGTCCATGTTCTCCTTTGTGATCTCAATTTGACTCATCCTCTCATGAATTTTGTCAATATGTTTTGTAACCAGCCAATATTGTTATCTGTGGGTATGGATATGTCATTCAATCTTCTGAAGATATATTCTATCATCATGTCTTGAGATGCATAAACTCCATCAAGATTGTCTTCTAGCAGCTTTCCAGTTATCATCCTATGTCTAAATGGTCCGCGTGAACGTCGAAAGATGGTGGAGCTCGTCCGGCCGATCAATGGTGCTTCATATGCTCTTTCGTGTGTTGTCTCTGGGTCATCTGATGAGTAGAGTCCATCTTTTTCTTCATCTCCTCCACGCAAGTGGTTAACCAGCTAATATTTTTGTTGAATGGGTAATACATATTATCAATCCTCTTGTAATAGTCATCCATCAACATCTCTTGTGCGTTGTAGATTTCTTGTGCTATGTCATCTACTTCTGCTCTGCAGTAGTAGTCATCTTATTGTCTAGACTTCTCAAAATTCTCTGCATACTCTGGAAAACAAAGATGAGTGTGACCAATGTTGGCTGCTCTCTGAAGAAAACCTCTGGTGTCTTCCTTTGACACATTGGTCATTCAGCCATCTCTAGCTCATGCATTGCCATATTTGTCTATGTAGAAACCATACTCATCTCTTTCTTCCCCAAAATCAAAATTCTATGGATCAAACACTTCAGGTTATGCTATGTAACCGGTGAAGTCTTCTGGAAGGTGAGTGTCGATCGACGACAACATTGTTGCATCGATTGATGCCTTGTTGTCATTCGCATGGTTGTCATGTGGTTGTTGTCTAAAGAGATTTCCTGATCCATTGGACATTGCGAGTATGTCTGCTATGTCTTCCTTAGATACATTGAGAATTGTTCCATCCATTTCTTGTGCATATCCTCTGGATCCCTAATAATTACAAACTCATTTGGTCTGAGATAACCACAATTTGCATTGTATTCTGCCAGATTAGCGTCGTTTGATGGTATAGATCCACCGTCGATCAATGTTGTGATACATGTTTCATTGGATCCTCTGAAATTTTCAGCTTCTTCTAATGCAAGAGAACGGTACTCAATTGCTTCGTCTTCAAGATGAAATGTAGCCGTGTGTTACTCTGATTATGGTGCAAAGCATGAATCTGACGGAGAAGCATCGATCGACACCCAACCTGCAGCATCGATCGACGGTCCTGCTAATACCGAATTATCGGTAGTCCTTTTGATTGAAGCCACAATTCCACCTAAGGAAACGGTCGATGTCGAAGAGCACGAAGAAGAGTATGAGGCATCGATCGATAACCAGCACCTGCCATCGATCGATACTCCGCAATTTCCACCCTCCGGACGATCCTACACTACACCATCAGCCACTCATCCTAGATCTAAATATTCAGCGAACCAAAGAGTGTCCTTTCACTAGATTAATTTGGGGTTATCGAGATCAGTTGGGGCGTGCAAAAGCTAAAACTGGAAGGATCATCAATGTTTCCAAAGAAGACATAGAAGATATTCTAGAGATGACACATGCACATGAAAGCTTTACATCAGTCTACCACAATATTATGGACGTCTCACAATTAGCAAACCAATTCCACCACAACTGGCAACCAAGGATATGATGGAAGATATGATAGAAGAAGTTTACACATCTAAAGGAGTAATGATGGATGACACCTACATGAGGCTAAATGATATATTTTGTCCTATGAAAAGTGGGATTGGCTGGATACATAAGCGCATTGACAGCATCAGAGACCGGATGGGTGAGGTTGAGTTTACTATGGAAAGAGAAGAAGGATACTGAACCAAAGGAGAAGAAGCCATCAAAAGCTTTGTAGGCACATGGTTTGAGATGAGCAGAGAAGATGTGGATACTTGTTTTAAAAAAAGTGTTCAATTACCTCCTTACTAGTCCAAAACATCCAAACGTCTAGCTATAAACTATAAACAAGCGCTTGATGGGAGGCAACCCATTTAGTAAGTATTTAAGAACCAAGGAAGACGAGTCTGCATAGAGCATCGACCAGCACTATATCACTGCCGATTGATAGAACAACCTGAGCATCGATCGATCGTCACTTAACTATGCCAATCAACACACACAATCAGCGAGCAGGTATACCGTTTTTCCTTGTTAAATTATGTCCTTATGATTTATTTTCACACCAGTCTGAAGCTGAATAATAATAGGGACAGTGTTGTTTGAGTCTGGGGGAAGTTTACTGATATTGTGTTTTATTTGAGTATGTTTAAAGGAACCGAAGCTGACCTCCAACCTAATTTGACTTTATTTGCTAGTTTTGGGGCTTGAAATACATTGGATCAGATTCATCCTACAAGTCGAGAAGCTAAAAGTCTGTGTGTTTCCGGTTCCCTTCTCTATCTCTCTTCTCTCTCTCTCTATATATATATATATATATATATATATATATATCTCTCTCTCCTCTCCTCTCTCTTTGGCATCTAGAAAATAAAAGATTGAAATGATTTCCTGATATGTGGAGGGATATGTACATAACCGATGAACCCACTCTTCTAATTCAAAGGAATGATCATACATTGTTGAAGCGAGGGTTAGGTACATTTTCGATGACCCCACTATTCGCCTACACTTTATAAAATAAAAATAAATAAATAAAAAAGAATAAAAATATGAACAAGATGGACTGTAGTAGCATCATTGATTCATTTTAAAATGATTCAGAGAAGAGAGAAAGACGGAAGAAAGGGATCAGACAAGACTACATGTGCGTTCATGTACTTGCTTGAGTAAAAGTCCATGTGTCATTTGATCGATACTCCCAAGGTAAATCATGCACCTTTTTATATGTGAGAAATGAGGTTAGTAGAGGGTCGAATCAGACAATATTAGCTAAGTTGCTGGTAGAATGGATTTGGTTTCTAAGCTAGAGTATGGTATATAAATTATTTATGAGGTTAACACTTATTTGATTTGGCTTTCAACATAGTAGGGGCGTTATTAGCAAATTAAAGATTTGTGAGTCCCTGTGTTTTCAAACCTTTTTATCAGATTGTGATATTATTTGCTTGAGGACAAGCAAAGGGATAAGTCTGGGGGGGGTGATATACGATGGATTTTATTTCACCCATAATATATGTTCTTTTTAGGTTTTATTATATGTGTTTAGAGTCTATTTTAGAGTCTTTTCAAGTCTGAAAATGTTTCGAGCAATATGGAGATTATGGAGTATTTATGGGCTTCATGATGAAGAAACTCGTAGCTGTTGAAGAATCAGAAGACATAGTTGATATTTAGGAAGAGTGTCGATCAACAACCCTCTCTTGTCATCGATTGACATCGATGCGCGAGACGGGCCGACATTTTGGTGACCGACTGAAAACCCAGAAGTTCCACATAATTACAAGACTACCCTTGACCGACTTTATACCTAGTATTTAAGTGTTTCATCATTTTTGGGCAATACACCTCTTTTCATAACCTATTTCATACTTAGAAGTTTTTAGTTATATTTGGAGAGAAAATCCAAGACTTCTTTAGGGATTTGTATTGGATCTCCATTGTTTCTTATTCCTTATTCTATTTTATGCTTTCTATTATGTTTCTTGTCATGTTTTCCTTGATCATGTCTGAGTAGTTCTCTTCGTTATATGTAGGGCTAATTAGGCTTATGAAAGATTAGCTATAACTATAGATTTTCTAAGGTGATAAAGATATCAAACAATTGAATTGCTATTAGTTCTTGTATTCCAAATTAGCTACCTAGAACCCTGATTTTAGGATTGTAGACAACTACGACGGTAGGTTCTTCACCTGAATTGACTTTTTGAGCTAGGTTGCTGGATACATGTGACAGTTGGTCTAGAATGTTAGTGAACCTATCGGATAGGACTATAAATCCGATTTAAGGTAACGTGGATGGATACTCAGCTTTAACCATCAATCAACGCTCATTCAGTGTTTACAAGTGAAAGGTAGAACACTGAAGTTAGATATTATTAGACTCGCATGCGACAGCTGGATATCTATACACTAGAGTTCAAGTTCTAAAATATGACACACACACACCTTTAGATTCTATATCTCTATAATCCTAATTACCTGAAAGATTAAGCTATTTTCTCATATTGTTTACAAACCAATAAATCAATTGCTTACTTATTTCCTGCTTATTATTAATCAGCCTAGCTTAATATGTATATCTATAAAGTCTATTGTGTTTTTACGCTCCCTGTGGATTTGATCCCTAAGTACTACATCTGGACCTCTGCTCATAGGGTAATTTGATTGATATCAAGTAGCCTCAGCATTAGAAGCATTAGAACCCTCTGAAGCAGCTGCTCCTGGTTCAGAGATTACAGCCCCTGACCATCAAGTCTTTGGTTGGCTGCGTTACCCAGATGAGCATGTTGTTCATGCATTTCTCCATTCACATATGTCATTAGAATAAGAGTTACCAGCATATTGCTTGCTCGTGGATTAGTGTCAATCGGTGATGGTGTACTGCTATCGAATGACAAAGATGGGCTGATGCTGATCGATGTCGTGCGCTTCTCTTTGCTGATTGCGCATTTTAATGAAACAGGCTTTGAGAACAGTAAGTCTTTTTCTTTGTTGTTTCTGGTACTACTTCGTATGCACCTGAAAAATAGAAATTTTTGCTGTTTAGTAAGTAAAATAAAAGAAAGTTCTAGACTAAATCTATCTATTAAATCTAATGGTGAATCCAGTGCTCCCCGGCAACATCACCAAATTTGATATTAGGACCGGGCACAAATGCTTGATATTTGGCTTGTACTCGCTACTTGACTTGGTTCAGTATGAAAAAACAAGTACTTGTTACAATCAAGTCGAGTAACAATTAAGAAAATTTTATTACTCGCATGTACAAGTCAAGTATCAAGTTCATTTTAATTTTTAACTACCTTGCTCGTTACTTGGATTGTTACTTGTTATCCTTTGCTTGTTCGGTTACATGTTATATATTACTTGGTTTATTAAATACGTAGTATCAATTTTATTAGTTAATTAATATTTATGCATTTTATGAGTGATCACAATTACTCATTAGATGACTCTATTTGTTACTTGATTAGTACATGATCATTAAAGTAAAATACTTATTCTAACGAATTAGTATATCAAGTAGTATATTTAAACTTGTAGAATATAAAATAATTTAATAAAATTGATTATTTTTCGTTGTTTGGTTTATTACTCATTTTTCTTAATGAACAAATATACATTTTTAAATCATAGTAAAACAACTCATTTATATTTGTGTTTTTATAAATGAATCAAATATAAGTGATATATTTATATAATTATCTTGGATTTTTTTTCTTTCGTAATATAATCTATTTCAAGAATGATTAAAATACAGGAAAAAATAATGACAAACGAAAAATAATGATATATTATTATATAATATAAATTTATTTACTTTTAAATTTTAACTAATTATCAAATAATTTACCAATAATTATCAAGTAGTTTACAAATAACTTACAAGTAACAAGTAATAAAACAAGGCAAGTATAAGTCGACTAATTTTTTGCAAGTACTTGAAACTGCAAGTACACGTTTTTAACAAAAAAAGTACAAGTCCAAAATTTGAATACTCGTACAAACCAAACCGAGTACTAAGTATAACAAAAATACCGAGTACTCGGCTTATACCCACCCCTATTTGATATCACTCAAATTACTGTATGAGCAACGTTACTCTCTCAAAGAAGAGGTTCAGTTGTAGTACTTATGGATCGAATCCACATCGAGCGTGGACACACAATATACCTATAGATATAAAGATTAAGATAGGGAAGTAATTAATAAGAAGTAAATAATAAGAAATCAGTTGAGAATGAATAGCTTGACCTAGGGTTTCAGGTAATAGTATTGTTATATAGATGCTAAGGGTGTGTGATTAACCAACCAAGAACTCAAAGTGTAATGCAAAGATATCCAGCACTCGCTGCAAGTATAATGTATTGACTAAGTCCAGTGTTTCATCTGTCGCTTGTCAGCACAGATTTAGTGTCGATCGATGCTATCGAATGAGCATCGATCGACACTGCCTTAGTCAAGGTGTTACCGAACTGGTCAATTGGTTCACTAGTTTTACTAAATCATCTGTCGCCTCTTTCTAGCAATCATTGCTCAGCAGAATTATTATCAAGTATATATCTTACTGTCGTAGTTGTCTATATCCTAAGTTGAAGATTCTAGTCAGCTACTCTATAACACAAAAAGTAAGATCAACTGTGATGAAGGATCCTTATGGATTTACCCTAGCAATTCTATAATCATCAATACATATAAACCCTAACAAAACCCTAGCTCTAACAAAGAGAACTACTCAGACATGATCAAGCGAAGCTTACAAATCTGGATATAAACCATAAAACTAGAATAAGGATTAAGAAAAAATGGAGTTCCAATACAAATCTCTGAAGGACTCTTGATCTGCTCTCCAAAACTAACTAAAAGCTTCCAAGTATGGTATAGGTTATGAAAGGTGGGGTATTTCCTAAACAATGGCAAAACACTTAAATACTAGGTATAAAGTCGGAGAGTGGTAGTCTTGTAATTATGTGGAACTTATGGGCTTTCAGTTGGTCACGAACAAGTCAGCCCAACTCCCTCGCGGCACCGTGGATCGATGGCAACAAGGTGTTGTCGATTGACACGCTTCCTAACTATCAACTATGACTTCTGAATCTTCAGCAGCTACGGTTTTTTTTCATCATAAAGCCCCTAATACTTCATAATCTCCACATTGCTTCAAAACATACCAGGACCTGAAAACACTCTCAAATAGACTCCAAATGTATAATAGATCCTAAAAATCACATATACTATGGGTGAAACTGGTAAAATCCATAGTATATCATTCTTCGTCGTGGTTTTCTTTCTGCTAGGTGGGTCTGTATCGGGATCATTGTTGTGATCTATGATAGACTACTGTTCGCTACAAAATTTATCTGAGAAGTCTTTGGTGCTGGATCTGTGATAGAGTCGGCTCTGCTCTAACTCTGTGGGAAAACTCTCCACGTACCGTTAGTACGCTTTTGGAGAATTATGATGGGATGTAAGGGCAAAGAAATCCTATACGAGGATGAAGAACCGATTCAATTACCAGATTCGTCTGATGAGGATTTAATCCAGGAACACTGTTTGTCACTGATAGGCAAGGTCCTAACTCTGAAAAACATAGTGTTGAGAAGCTGTTGGAAATGATGATGCCTCAATGTGGCTTGGAAGATAAGATATATCTTTTGATCTTGGTAATGGTGGGTTCCTTCTCAGTTTTTAGAATGAAGAAGTTCTTAATCATGTTTTAAGTCAAAGGCTATTTCAATTCAATTTATGTATGTTCATCCATGTGCCATAGGATCAAGTTATAAACAAAGACAATCCGATGTTAATTCCATTCTAGATTCAGCTACAAGGCATCCCACTTCATATGTCCACATAGCCAAAGCTGCGTAGTATTGGTGATAAACTTTGACGGGTTGAACCGGTTGATGAAACCTAAGGCAAAGTTCAAATTTTTGTCGACTCAAGGAAGCCACTAACTTTCTCAAGAAATCGTCAGACAATGAATGGTGAAGAGATTACAATAAAGCTTAAAAACGAACGATTGTTCAAGCATTGTTCCTCATGAGGCCTTATATCACATGAAGTATCAGAGTGTGGGGAAGGGAGATCTACGCTTTTTAATACTCAGAGCAAAAAAAGCATTTGTCTCGGGTTATACAAGTTAAGGATGGTGTGGGAGGATCATGCATCAACAACAAGCTTAATGACCGCAAGCCTGGGTTGATACCAGCTCAGGAAGATGGAAGAGGAGCACGCTTGGCTAACAGGTTCCATAACCACTCTCATGAACTCTTAGGTGTCAAACAGAGGATACTCGGGTACAGCGCATAAGCTACTCGTCACGTGCCCAACACAATGATAAAAGAGCCAGTCGGTACAAGCCTTATTCTTTTGTCCGACGGGAGGATCAACGTGGTTCAAGTAACCAGATTTTGGTCTGACATTTTATTGAATCAGTTTGAGGGCGACCTTCAGCCATATGAGCTGAACCGGAATGACCAATTTTATCATGGTTACCTTCCTTCAGGTGGTAAACATGATAAATTTGTAAAATCATCAATGGATTTAAAGACTATGAAATAAGAAGAGGTTTGACCTACCTAAGTGACTGGAGATCTCAAAAGTAGGTTCAGGGAGAAAATGAAGTCAAACTGAATCTTCCCAAAACACTATGAGACTTCGTCTGTATACTCAGTTCCTAGGATGATTAAACATTGATACATGTAAGGAATAAAAGATAAGAATTCACTTTTAATGATTTGAGTCCATGTCTTTGAGATATGAGTAGAGTAATACATGATACTCATTTAAACAAAGCTAATGGCAAATCTATTAGTGTGAAATGCGGTTTCATGAAGAATGAAATAAATGTTATATTCTCCAAGTTCAGTTATGATTAACTAGGAATTTTCACAGCCAAAGTAGCCACAATAGAGATACTAATCTATAAAACATGTTGAAGTTGTGTTATAGTTATTCCCTCAGTTTACATCAAAGTTTGGGAGGGTTTCAAAACATCATGGTTACCTCTTCTTCGAATAAATCAAATAGCTATTAACAATGACGGGTTCAAGGTTGAAAAATGTTACAAACTCATCACGTAGTGATTTTTTTTGTTTATGCTCTCAAAATTTGTTTGAATGGAGTCTTTATGAATCTTGTCTAGATAGTCAAGTCTGTTACGTCTATCGATTCATCAAGTGTGTAGACTCATTTTTATTCATGTGGGGATTGTTGGAAATATTTTTTGGAGAAATGGCTATGGCTAATATTCCGATGACTTTTCTGAGCAACTTGATTGTCAAATGACCGAATCTTGGAACCGTTAGACTCTTTGTTATGACCACTATAATATAGTGTAATCATACGTGAAAAACTAAGTTTCTTTAATGTATAAAATATTTTACTTGTGAAGTGTCTCACATACAAATATGATGTTTAATACCTCTTTTATTTAAAGTGGGAAGAATACATTGAAGTTGAAATTTTTTGATTATATAACAAAAGATATTTGGACCAGACCTAAAGTTCAGGTTTCAAAGTTTAAAATGGTTGGATAGATTAAAAAGAAAGCCATACTTGTTGATATAAACTTTTACTTTAGACTTTGTGGTTGACAAAGTTTAAAAAAAAAAGAAAAAAAAAAACGAAAAGGGAATATTGTTTTTTTTTTAATTACCAGGAGGTTCGGGCCGAAATTCTAATCCCCTTCATTCCCCAAACCATAACATGTAATCTTGGTTTCGCCCCAGCAGTCACTTGAATTAGGGACCTCTGACACAATTGCCAAGATCCTTTCCAGTGGAGCTAATAACCTCTAAAAAAAAGGAAAAGGGAAAATATCGTTTCTAACCATAATGGTAATGGTCAAATTGAATTATGAGAATGAATGCCAATTTGATTCTGAATTTGTAACCTACATCTAAATGCACGTCCATATAATTATGATGAAAATCTCCACTTTTATTACCAAGCTTTGGTCAGTGGGGTATCTAATAGCTATTGCTTTTCTCATTACATACACATCCAATACTAACAAAAACAACAATCCTCTACTTTGTTTTTGTGACTGAGAGAGTATAATATACTTCTAGTTTCGACATATATTTTAGGTTCGACAGTCTTTAATCTTCAGACGTTGAGAGGCTGAAAATAAAGAAATTGTATCCTGAGATTCTTAAACAACACACTGCAGAGGTTTACAGAATTAAATTAAGGAAATGGATCTTAGGGGGTTATTGGGACAGTGATATATGTCGATTTTATGAATTCGGAAAGTTGATAGATTTTAAAATAATTGAAAAAAATAATCATGGAGTTTAACAATAGGTGCATCCATATTCATAAAATCCATACAACATTTATAGATTGTCATCAATTTTCATCGATTCATATTGTTTTTTTATTATTATTGTTATGCAAAGTAATAATTATATAGTTAGAATATTAGAATATTATTCTAGAAAATTTTCATACAACTGGTATCTAACTAATATTTTAGAAGGTATATGTACACGTTAACAGTCAGGTATGTAAAAAAACAGTTTCTATGGTGTAAGCTTTTTTGAAAGACATGTTACTTGTATATGAAAACAAAATCCTGGCTTTGTCAGTTCAGATCATTTTCTATAGTATCGATCAATCTCTTTTCTTATATAACTACCAGATTATGACCCGCGCGGCTGCGCAAGATTAATTATTCGTATTTATAATTTGTATTTTTAAATTTAAATTTTATGATTTGATGATATTTTCATGTTGGTTCTGATTCGGTTGTGAGTTTGATTTTCGATTAAAGAAGTATAGTGACAGTTTGGTTATTTATAAATATGGGTTTGGTTTGTTTTTTTTGTAATTTTATTTTTTAGTTTAGTTGATAAAATAATGATAATATTTTTGGTTACATTTTCTGGTTTTAATATTTGTGTTGTCTTTTGTCTTATTTAGGTAGAATTTTTTTTTGTTACATTTTTTTTGTACTTTTGCAACAGAATCTTGTTTGCAAGGAAAATGTATTCTTAAACACTAAAAAACACATAAACAACATCAATAATATAACTAAACATATAAAATACTTTAACAAGTAGTAATAGGTTATTATAATCGTCTCATTACTCGCATCGGCTAGAATAATTCCTAGACTCTCCTGCACCGAACTTATTTTGTTGCTTCCAAGAATGAACTCTTTTTACTTGAATTCTCAATCCTGATTTGTAAGGCTTTCAAAATATTTGAGTAGCGTAGAACCTTTGAGAGGAGCCACAAAAAAAAGAAGAAGAAGAAACTGATATTCAGTGTTTCGTTAGAGTCAGCATTATTAAAATATATATAGTGTTTAGGTTCTATCGAGTGTAGGGTATCTGTTTTCGACATCATGAATATATTAACTAATATATTTTGTTATATAAATCGATATCATATTATTAAGAAGATTTTTTTTTTTGAGAATTTCCTTATTAATACTTTAAATTCGTTATCAGTAGATACTAAAAGCTGTTCAGGTATTAGTGTTATATACACAAATTTAGTTGCAGTTATCTACTCTATTACTATAAGATTTTGTTTGTTGCGACTTATTTTTATTAATACTTTAAAATATTTATCATAAGATAGTAAACACGATTCAGTTATTTAAAGTTAGATATACGAATTTACTTGCACTTATATCTAATCAATTATTGAGAAGATTTGTTTGCCAAGAAATTCTTTTCGGTAATGGTTATATTGATGCTAAAGAATATTCTTCCTCTCCAAAACTTTAACGAAAGAATATCTTATATAACAAATTTTCAGTTTTTTTAATATTTGAATGTTACCGAAAATTTAGTATATATATGTTATTAAAAAATGTCGTGGTTGTTATGACAAAATAGAAAACAAGAGATAAGTTTAGAACAAAAGATAAACACGAGAGCTGAGATCACTATCTCGTTGTTGTTTTATGTTTAAACTTATGTTTCTTGCTGTTGGTTGATGTATAACTAACTCCGGTGTTTTTTTATTTGAAGGTGTACTACTAGTAAAACATAACAACCAACCGAACCTAAAAACATAGCAATATATAAGCTTAGAACACAAAGATAAACACGAAAGCACACAACAAGTTCATAACATAATTAAGAAAAAAAATTGACTAATTTTTTTAGCTATTCGATCTCCTCACTCATTTGTTGAATCTTTAATTGCAGCTTCAAGCGGGTCTTGACCTCGTCACGAGTGTCTTTCTTCAAATCATTCACCTCATTTTCAAGTGCTTGAAGACAGCAAATGCGAAAGTGTGAGACATCATCCTGAAGGTGCAAGGAAAATTAGGCTTACAAGTCAACAAATTAACAACATATTATTCATATAACACAAATCACTCTAACCTCAAACACTTTGCATACATAGTACTGCCTTCCTTGCTTGCCTATTTCAACTACGATAGATTGACCAAAAGGACACTTGTTTAGTATGCCATGGTTTGCGTCCACCACTGCATAGAGCCAATCACATTTCCTTTTTTTGTTGCTTTTGTCAACTCTATAAGGAAGAGGGATTGGAAGAAAACCAATAGATCTGGTCCGTTGGTTTTGTCAACTCTATAGTTGAGATCGTGATCCGCGTGATAAATGTAACAGCCAATCAGAGAGATGAAGAAGACAAGAGCTCTGGTTTGTTGATTTTGTCTAATCCAGCGGCTGATAATAGGTTGAACCCAATAAGCAAACCCCATGAAAAAATATTTAAGTTTATTAATTTGCCCATAAACTTTAACTAAAATCAATTTAATCTGATTACGATGTTGATACCATGTAGCTTTTGACACATTTCCATATTTTCTCATATTAAATCTCAAAGCGTTTGTATTTGAAATAATAGATCTTATATTTAATAAAACTTAACTAAAAGCATTAATATTTCACAATGACTAAAGTAATATACAACAAAAGTATTATAGACAAAATTATAAAATAAATATTATATTGTTCTTAAAATACTGCACATTGATAAAACCATAAAATTCATTCATAAAATATTTACATGAACTACATAACCTCCATAATGATTTTACATATGTTCAATTAAAAAATTATATTATATTTAGATATAACTTATGATATCAAAATTTTAATTATTTTAACATTAATTAGTTATGAGAAAAAGGTTTGGGGTATAAGGTATGGTTTTAGGGTTTGGGATTGAAGAAAGGAAGATGTAGACAGTGTGGAGAATAGAAGGAAGGGAGGGATCATAAGAAAACCAAAAGATCGGGTCCCTTGAATTTGACAAAACATATAGCCATAGATGAGTTATTACCTTCATCAACCTCCTATTGGCTACCTTCCTTCTATTACTCAACAAAAAAATATGAAAAAACAAAAAAAGTAAAACTCGAAAGAAAATTTGATGAAGGTAATAACTCATCTATGGCTACCTTGTTTTCATCATATGAGAAAATGTTTAGTTTCTTAAAAGAAAGTGCAACGACTAGAGAAAAGGGTTACAGGATGGCTCAATTGGGTATACAAATTGAAGCAAAAAAATTAGCTCTGAAAGAAATGGTGGAAGAAACTAAAATCTTATTGACGACGTTAAGCTCTGTACATGAGTTTATTCGATACAAACAAGCAAGAATTATACAGAACGGAAGAAGCAACATCAACAACCGCCCATTACTCCAATTTTTTATGGATAAATATTCGAATGTTGATTTACGCTCGGGACCAAATCTACTGATTAATAAGCATGGATTCTAGTATGTGTAATCTCTCCTGTAAAATATCAGTTCTTGTACTTTTAAGTTTTGAAGAAATTGTCCATATTTTACAAGTAAGCTTCCTCCACAGCTTCTTCTCTTCACCAATTTTTGCCCTCTAACTCGCCTAACCATCACCTCAGCTTCATTGGCCTTTGATTCAATTTTAAACGCGGTTATACATATGTCTAAAATTTCCATCAAGTAGATTAACCATCTTTAACATTTTTTAACAAAACATGTTTTTACATAATAGAAAATTAGTAATGTGTACTAGATTTTAAATTTTAATCATCTCACTGATTTTTTTTGTTTTTATAAAATTTTAGTTGGCAAGAAGACCTTTTTTCTTATTATTGTGTGTATATATATATATATATATATGTGTGTGTGTGTGTGTGTGTGTGTGTGTGTGTCTGGTTTTCACTGGTTTGTATAGTAGTAGTTGGCGATGGATTTTGTATATTTTCATCTTTGTAGAGCATTAAAAATTTAATGACGGTTCCTTCATATTTATTTATGGTATTTATTATACATTTATTATTTAAGTTCACATCAGGATTATTTATTCACCATTAAAATCTATAAACTTTATTAAAATAAGATAATAAAAAATTCAACATCTAAGATAGAACAAAAATATGTCTTTTTTCTCATCAAGATGTACAGACTCTGTGAAGACTTTGCAAACCAAAAAGGAGACTATGTATCCATGTATACAAAGGAAGTCAGTTGAATGCGAGCACCTCGTGCTAGTCGATCCGCCAAGCAAAAGACTGATCATCAACTAATGTTGAGACTCTCCAAAATAAGTAATTCTTATTTGCAAAAACTGATTGCATGGGGAAACATCCAGGGTTTGTGAGTATCTTTGAGAGAGCCCACACCTGTACCACCGGAGAACATTCGAAGAAAACATGATTAATTGTTCTTCTTCCCACAACGCTCACATCTAGTGTCACACTTAATACCCCGAGTACCTAGATTTCTCCGAATAGGTAAACAGCCTGAAATAAATTGCCACGGAAAATGTTTCAGTTTTGGAGAACATTTAATTTCCAAGATTGTGCCAGCAATGTTTTAACCGTTGGCCCAATCAATGATACTCGATTTTCTGCGTCCGGATATAGTTTTTCTAAATCATATCCTGATTTAACCGTGTATTTCCCAGATTGTGTATAATGCCATCCATTTCTATCCGTAGTTGAAAAATGACCCAAGGGAATGCTTTTAATAAGATCGGCATTGATGCAACCCAGTACGTGGAACCAGCCCAGCTTGGTGATCAGGACGATCAGATCAGTCCAACCGAGGTTCACACATCCAACCGTACCAGATCAACGGACCGAGCCGTGCACAAAATTGACCCGCGTACATCCGGAAATGACCTAAGGCTGAAACTACGACCTAATGAACGAATTGACCATCCCACAGCAAGTCTTTCCCGACCCATTCGACATTCTAAGACCAACAGTCAAGCCAGAACTCAAGATCAACGAGTGGAACCTGAGTTAGGACACAACACTTCACTTCTGGCCCGTTTGGTACGTACCGCATGTCCCGATGGTCGTGAACATGTCCTTTCCGACCAGTTTGATGATTTCATGATGATCGATCATTCTAATCTCTCTAAGGAAAGGATACTTAAGCTCTCTGAAGATTTGGTTCAACTTAAGTTGTCATCCGTTCATGAAAGTTCATCAACCACCCACACGGACATACCACAATACGTCCTGCTCCTTACCGCAGTACATCCATTTGGTACGGACGAACCTGGACAGTAGGCGAGGGTCATTTGTTGACCAGACTAGATTCAGATGAACCTGGACAATAGAACAAGGGTCATTTCGACCAGATCAAGAATCAAAGAGTCATTTGACCATTTTTAGTCTTTGTTGCTTTTTCTATGCATGTTTTCCACAAAATTCTAAGTCCGTTCATATGCCTTTGCTACTATAAATATATAATCATTCTACAGCAACAAATCAATCAATTGTCTTCTTATTTTGAGTTTATTCTCTTTGTTCTTTTTTTAGAACATTTCTGTTTCTTGGTGAGGCTATCTCCGAGTAAACCAAATCTTCGTTCGTTGGACTTGTGCGTCACATCACGCAACGACGAATCTCTGGTAGTATCATCGGGCCATCCGCAACCCTTTGTGTCACCATTCAACCCATCAGTTCTCCCTTCTTGGCGAGTTCATATCCTTCAAACCGTTTGAGTGATCCTTTCCGAATCTAGGATGTATCAAGTGGTATCAGAGCCATTCAATCGGTATCATCTATCCATTCTTCTCATCTTCCATTTAAATTTCTTAATACACTTCTTCTTCTTTCTATCTTGAATCTGGTCCCCTCATTACCATCCACTATATATATAAAAAAGATCAAAAGAAAAGAGAGAAAAAAAGAGTCAAAAAAAAATCAAAAAGTTTGATTGTGGATTGGTGGTGGAAGAGAAAGCCTGCTGACCGAGGAGAAATCCGGCCTTTGAAGAGGTTAAAGCAGATTCCAAAACCATATTTCTTATCTTCCTATCTCAGTTCATAGTTTGTTTGCTTGGAGAACACATTGGGAAACTTGGTTTGTCTTTCTTAGATGTTTGAGAAGAAACTCTTGAGTGACCATCCAAATTCCGAGTGAAAAACTTGAGTGGGTGAGATTAAACACCTGAGCGTGTGAGGAATATATTTAATTGTGCTAATCTTTGGTGTTTAGAAATTTCAGGAACCATGGAGAGTGAAGATGAAAGAAACAGTCCTGGAAATTCTGTAGCCGGCTTGCCCAACTTGCAAATGAGAGCTCTAAATGATTCTTTTACTAACCTTTTGAACACAAGTTTAGAGCAGATCCATCAATGTCTTGATGAGATGCAGGTTCGTCAAACCACTCAGTCCAGAACCGGAGAAAGAAGAGAACACCCAAGACGGACCAACCGATCCGATTATGATGATGAGGAGGAGTCCCTTGATGATCGTTCCATCAACCGACCTAGGAGAGGTCCACAGCACCAAAACCATGAACGAGGTGATGTTAATCCTTTTTAGGAGAAATGAACAAGTTGATGATGGTTTAGGTAATTTGAAACTTAAGATTTCAACCTTTGAAGGCAAAAACGATCCTAATGCATTTCTAGAATGGGAAAGAAAAATTGAGCTCGTTTTTGATTGTCAAAATTTCTCTGAAATTAAAAATGTTAGGTTGGCTGCAACTGAATTTATTGGCTATGCTATTAACTGGTATGATCAAGTGTTGACTTACAGAAGGAGAACAGGTGGACGACCTATAGCCTCATGGGATGAGCTCACTACCTTGATGAGAAAAAGATTTGTTCCGGAGCACTACCATCGTGACCTTAACCAAAGGCTTAGACGTTTGCTTCAAGGAACCAAATCAGTTGAGGATTACTTCCAGGAGATGGAAACACGGATGATCGAAGCTGATGTGGATGAGACTTTGGAGGCTACTATGGCGAGATTTGTTGTTGGACTCAACTGTGACATTCAAGACCTAATGGAACTTCAAGATTACGAAAGTTTAGATCAGATGCTCCACAAAGCTATCTTGATTAAGCAGAAAATCAAGAGGAAGGGCCTTTCTAAACCATCCTATGTCCCAAAACCAACCTTTGCTTCCAAACCAAACTACCAAGACAAAGGTAAGTCTTCAGCCACAACAAATACAGCTTTTAAGACTAATGTCCCTGCTCGTGTTGATAGAGAAAGGACTGATGAACCTCCTAAACGAACAAGAGACATCCAGTGCTTTAGATGTCATGGTCTTGGGCATTATGCTAACCGTCGTCTAAACCAAAAGGTGATGATTCTCTTGGAGAATGGAGAAGTTGAGTCCGAGGAAGACAAGAAGGATAAGGAAGATCTCGGTCCAGTCTATGATGAGGATGAAGAACCAGTCGATTATCCACATCCAAGACCACTTCTGGTTGCTAGGGAACCCTTGGACGATTCAGTCGGTCCAATCTTTGATGAGTACGAGCCCACGGACGATGATCTTGGACCAGTCTATGACCAATATCTTAGTCCGATCTTTGATGACTACCTGGACGAAGAATCAGTCCCGACCTTTGATAAGGAACTTGACCATCTCGACTATCCAGCTCACGGTCCATTACTTGTCACTAGGAGATCCTTGAGTGTGCAACCGAAAACCAATGAACGAGAACAAAGGGAGAATCTTTTTCACTCTAGCTGTTTGATTTCAGATAAAGTTTGTTCTTTGATTATTGATGGTGGCAGTTGCACTAATGTTGCTAGTGGTACTCTTGTTAAGAAACTTGGACTAGTGACCAGACCTCTCTCTCGACCTTTCCGTTTGGAATGGCTCAACGAGGCTTGTGAGCAACATGTGAAGGAACAAGTCACGGTCCCTCTTACCATTGGACGATATGAGGACGAAGTCCTTTGCAATGTTATTCCCATGGACACCTGTCACATTCTTTTAAGTCGACCATGGCAGTTCGACAAAAAGGCGGTACATGATGGATACACAAACCGGCACTACTTTGATCATAAAGGGAAAAAGATCACACTGTTGCCCTTGACTCCTTTGGAGGTCCACCAAGATCAGATCCAACTCAAGAAGGGTCGAGACAAGGAACTCAAACCGGATGAACCAGAGACATCTCGTAAGAATTCCAATTTCTTTATCAAAGAAAGTCAGGTCAGAAAGTCTCTTTACTCTCAACAGTCATTTCTCTTGTTTGTTTACAAAGAATCTCTAATGGCTTCTTCTTCTGACCTTGCACCGGAAATCCCGAGTGATTTGATAGATGTCTTGCAGGATTATTCTGATGTATTCCCAGAAGAGAACCCAAAAGGTTTACGACCAATAAGAGGCATTGAACATCAGACTGACTTCATTCCGGGTGCACAGCTTCCGAACCGACCAACTTATCGAACCAACCCGGTGGAAACAAAGAAACTTCAGAAACAGATTGGAGAGCTTCTTGAAAAAGGCTACATCAGAGAAAGCCTCCTTGTGCCGTACATGTCCTCCTTGTGCCCAAAATGATGGATCCTGGCAGATGTGTGTGGACTGTCGTCCCATCAACAACATCACGGTAAAGTATAGGCATCCAATCCCTAGGCTTGATGACATGCTTGATGAATTGCATGGTTCCTCTGTTTTCTCTAAGATAGATTTGAAAAGTGGCTATTACCAAACTTGCATGAAAGAAGGGGATGAATGGAAAACTGCATTCAAAACAAAACTAGGATTGTATGAGTGGCTGGTCATGCCCTTTGGTCTCACTAATACACCTAGTACATTCATGCGCTTGATGAATCATATCTTGCGATCATTCATTTGTCATTTTGTTGTTGTCTACTTCGATGACATACTTATCTACAGCAAGAGTCTTGATGATCATAAGAGGCATTTGAAATCTGTTCTAGAAATCCTTAGGAAATAACACTTGTTTGCTAATCATGCTAAATGCTCTTTTGGAACAGATCACGTGGTCTTCTTAGTTTTTGTTGTAGGTGCAGATGGACTCAGAGTGGATGAAGAGAAAATCAAAGCCATCCGAGATTGGCCTAGTCCAACAACCGTGGACGAAGTGAGGAGTTTTCACGGACTTGCTGGGTTCTGCCGACGGTTTGTTTTGGTTTCAAGTGGGAACAAGCTCAAGAAGAGGCATTTCAAAATCTCAAAGGGAAGTTAACTCAAGCTCCTTTACTTATGCTTCCTGATATTTCTAAAACTTTTGAGATCGAATGTGATGCTTCGGGTGTTGGTATTGGTGCTGTCTTGATGCAGGATAGAAGACCCATTGCTTATTTCAGTGAGAAACTTGGAGGAGCCACGCTCAACTACCCCACTTACGACCAGGAGTTGCATGCTTTGGTGCGAGCTCTTCAGACTTGTCAACACTATATCTGGCCAAAGGAGTTCGTGATCCACACCGATCACCAATCATTGAGACACCTCAAGGGCCAGCAAAAGTTAAACAAAAGACACGCACGTTGGGTCGAGTTCATCGAGACCTTTCCTTATGTGATCAAGTACAAACAAGGTAAGGAAAACGTGGTGGCTGATGCCTTGTCTAGAAGGTACACTCTTCTCTCAACTCTAGAAACAAAGTTTCTTGGATTTGAATTTATCAAAGATTTGTATGCAACTGATCCGGATTTCAAAGAGGTTTTAGAAAATGTTCCAAGACTGCTTATGGGAAGTATTATCAAGTGTCTGATTTCTTATTCTATGATATCCGCTTGTGCGTGCCCCAATGTTCTTTGAGGGATTTGTTTGTCAGGGAATCACATGGAGGAGGTCTTATGGGACATTTCGGAATCAAGAAGACATACAAGGTGGTGTATGAGCATTTTTATGGGCCAAGCTTGATGAAGGATGTAGAGAGGATTTGCAACCGATGTGTGGTTTGCAAGAAAGCCAATTCCAAAGTGCAAAACCAAGGTTTGTATTCAGCTTTAACCATTCCATCTCATCTTTGGGTCGATATATCTATGGATTTTGTTCTTGGATTGCCTAGAACTAAGTCTGGTCGAGATTCTATCTTTGTGGTGGTTGATAGGTTTTCGAAAATGGCTCATTTCATACCTTGTTATAAAACTGATGATGTCATGCATGTTGCTAAGTTGTTCTTTAGACATGTTGTTAGGTTGCACGGAATGCCTAGAACCATTGTTTCAGATAGAGATGGTAAGTTCCTTAGCTATTTTTGGAAGACTTTGTGGTCCAAGTTAGGAACGAGGCTTTTGTTTTCCACCACTTGTCATCCTCAAACTGATGGTCAAGCTGAGGTTGTAAACCGGACCTTATCTGCATTGCTTAGGTCGTTGATTAAAAAGAACCTTAGACTTTGGGAAGAATGTTTGCCTCATGTCGAGTTTGCCTCATGTCGAGTTTGCATACAATCATTATGTTCATTCTGCTACTAAGTTTTCTCCGTTTGAGATTGTTTATGTCTTCAACCCTATGTCTCCACTTGATCTTTTGCCTTTGCCTTTGAGCGAAATAGTTAGTACAGATGGGAAGAAGAAGGTTAATACCATTCAGAAGTTGCATGAGAAGGTTCGAGCCAACATTGAAGCCAAGACAAAGATTTATGAGAGAAAGGCAAATAAGAAACGGACCAAGGTCATATTTAAAGAAGGAGACCTCGTGTGGGTTCACTTGAGAAAGGAACGGTTCCCTGAAGAAAGAAAGTCTAAACTCATGCCTAGAGTCGACGGTCCCTTTCAGATCATTAAGAAAATCCATGACAATGCTTATCAGCTTGATCTTCAAGGTAAGTACGATATTTCTTCAAGTTTTAATGTTTCTGATTTATCTTTTATCCGTGCAGATGATCCAGATTTGTGGACAAATCCTTTTGAAGAGGAAGGGAATGATGCAACCCAGTACGTGGAACCAGCCCAGCTTGGTGATCAGGACGATCAGATCAGTCCAACCGAGGTTCACCCATCCAACCGTACCAGATCAACGGACCGAGCCGTGTACAAAATCAACCCGCGTACATCCGGAAACGACCTAAGGCTGGAACTACGACCTAATGAACGAATTGACCATCCCACAGCAAGTCTGTCTCGACCCATTCGACATTCTAAGACCAACAGTCAAGCCATAACACAAGATCAACGAGTGGAACCTGAGTTAGGACACAACACTTCACTTCTGGCCCGTTTGGTACGTACTGCATGTCCCGATGGTCGTGAACATGTCCTTTCCGACCATTTTGATGATTTCATGATGATCGATCATTCTAATATCTCTAAGGAAAGGATACTTAAGCTCTCTGAAGATTTGGTTCAACTTAAGTTGTCATCCGTTCATGAAAGTTCATCAACCACCCACACGGACAGACCATGGTACGTCCTGCTCCTTACCGCAGTACATCCGTTTGGTACGGACGAACCTGGACAGTAGGCGAGGGTCATTTGTTGACCAGACTAGATTCAGATGAACCTGGACAATAGAACAAGGGTCATTTCGACCAGATCAAGAATCAAAGAGTCATTTGACCATTTTTAGTCTTTGTTGCTTTTTCTATGCATGTTTTTCAACAAAATTCTAAGTCCTTTCATATGGCTTTGCTACTATAAATATGTAATCATTCTACAGCAACAAATCAATCAATTTTCTTCTTATTTTGAGTTTATTCTCTTTGTTCTTTTTTAGAACATTTCTGTTTTTTGGTGAGGTTATCGCCGAGTAAACAAACCTTCGTTCGTTGGACTTGTGCATCACATCAAGCAACGACGAATCTCTGGTAGTATCATCGGGTCATCCACAACCCTTTGTGTCACCATTCAACCCATCAGTTCTCCATTCTTGGCGAGTTCATATCCTTCGAACCGTTTGAGTGATCCTTTCCGAATCTAGGACGTATCAGACATCCTCTTAAGTAACCAATGTTCTAATAACTTGAAAATTCCAAGTGCGTGTTGTTGGATCAATAAGACGATCAACCGTAAGTTAAGGGTCAATGTGAGTAGAAATGTTATTGACTGGTCTCGGGTGATTGGCTGGGATCCAAGGATCATACCATACTGAAATGGATGTTCATGTTCTCACCCTTTTGATTAGTCATTTGCTAACCAGAGATCTAGCTGAGACTATACTATGCCAACCGTAGGAAGACGAGTAAGATCTGATAGGATCGAAGGGACTCGCGTTCCTGAAGTACCGTCCCTAAAAAACCCTTGAAAATAAAGAATTCGGCTTTTCCACAAGTCGCCAAAATTGCTTTGCCAGCATGGCCGTGTTAAAATCCATTAAAGAACGTAAAACTATACCGCCCTCATCTTTTGAGTCACATAGTTTGTCACAGACCAACCAATGCATACCTCTATTATTCCAACTTGAATTCCACCTTGTGAAATAATACTGTGGAGTTTCGATATTACCGTCTTTGGGATCCGGAAACAAGACATAACATTGTTGGGCAGTGTCGTTGCTACTGATTTAATTAATACTTCTTTCCCTCCTTTTGTAAGGTATTTGATTGTCCATCCATTTATCCTACTATGCATTATTTTCTGAAGGAAGCCAAAATTTTGAACCTTCGAGCCTCCCAAACTCTCTAGGATTCCCAAATATGTACCCATTCCTCCCAACTTCTGAATTCCTAAAATGTCCTGCAGTTCTTGTCAAAGAGATCCCTCTACCTTGTGTCCAAATTGTACAGACGGCTTCATATAGTTTATTTGTTGACCTGAAACTGTCTCATAGTCCCTTAGAATCCCCAGAATTGTTTGACATTCCTCTTTTTGCGCTTTGAAGAAGAAAAGGTTATCATCCGCAAATAAAAGATGTGATATCGTCGGAGCAGCCCTTGCTACCTTTAAACCTGTTAATTTTTTCTCTCTCTCTGCCTTCTTAATATTAGCAATCAGAGCCTCCGTGGAGATAATAAATGAGTATGTTGACAAAGGGTCCCCTTGACGTAAACCTCGGTGTGGCAAGACCTGACCTCTTGGCTTTCCATTTAGTAAAACTTTGTAGTTTACTGACGTTATACATTCCATAATAAAGTGAACCAAATGTGTTGCGAAGCCCATTTTCGTGAGAATGGCGTGAATAAAGTTCCATTCCACTCTATCGTACGCCTTACTCATATCCGTCTTAATCTTCATAAATCGCTGCTGACATGATTTATCTGTTCTTAGACCGTGAAACATCTCTTGGGCAACTAAAATGTAATCCAAAATCAATCTGCCCGCAACAAACGCCGATTGTGTTTCAGAGATTAGGTTTGAAAGAGTAGTTCTAAATCTCTGACATAATACCTTAGAAATAATCTTATATCCCACATTGGAGAGGCTTATTTGGCGCAACTTTGTCATCCTTGTTGGTCTTTCCGTTTTCAGAATCAGACAAATATTTGTCGAGTTTAATCTCTTATCCAGTTTTCTTGTCTTCAAGAAATTGCTGACTAATTCTCAGACTAAAGATAGTATCTGAATTCATTCCTTACCAGACTTTGATTTTGGCCCCGCCTTCTTAGGAGCTAAACCAAGTGTGTCTCCTCCCTTACATGTTGTTTTGGACATTTGCTTCTTGCGGGGAAAGGTAAGGCTCTGAACTAGCCTCTTTTTTGTGGATTCTCCAGTGCCAGTGCCTCCTAGTTTGGGGCCTTTCTTCTGAATGGTCTTAACATGTTCTTCTTCCTGTTTCCCCGATTCCAGTTCCACCTGTTTAATGTTCTCCTCATTCTGATCATCACCCTTCTGCGGGACCACCTCTGCCTCCAACTCTTCTTCAAACTCCTTTAGAGCCTCATCATCCATTTGAAAATCTTGATCTTCCTCCTCCCATGATATCTCCTGATCCTCCTCCATTAGTAGACACTTATCAGTCAGCTCCTGGTTAGTCTCCTCAACACTGGGATTTACAACTTCCGTCCTGATCTCCTCCTCCATTTCCTTCTGTGGATATTGTGCCTGATCCTGAGGTTCATTATCCTGAACTTGGACTTGTTCAACTGGAGTTAAGTTCTTACTCTCCTCCTTAGCTTCCTCATCAAAACGAAGCCCTTTTCAAGATTTTGAAGAAGGTACCTGGGATCTGGAATCTTTGGTGCGCTCTATAGGCGTAGAAACCTTAGCAAAAGCATCCATCATGAGCTTCTGAGAAGCGTCCAAGTGACGGCCCATATTTTCATTCCTTTGAGCCTCACTCCTGACCTCTTGAAATCCTCTGGAGGGAATGGCATAGCGTTTATCCACCTCATCTGGGGGCAGATATCCAGATTGTCGAGCACCTTTAGATGACCCCTCTCCATTGTACCTTGAATATCTCTCCTTATGTGGTCTATAAGCCCCTTTGTTTTGTCTGAAGCCTCCTGGATGACTCTCTGCCACACCTTTACCCTTGTGTTCCTCTTTAAAACCAGGTTCAGGAATGGTGTTTCTTCCATATCTTCCTTCTCTTCTCTCTAGCCCTTGTTCTCTTCCTCTTGTTACCACAGTCTTGTAGCTATATACCTTGGACCCTTGATCTCCATTATCGGATTTTTTGGAAAGTCTCCACCATCGCCACTATTATTTTCCTGCTGTGATGGGCAACAAGACTGATCATGTCTCAGACTACTACTCAGCCGGCAGAAGCAGTGATGCTTCTCATAACGGAGTGCAATCTATGTCTCCTTTCCACTATGAAACTCTACTATACTGGAAAACACCAGAGGCTTGAAAGTATCCAACACCACCCTGGCTCTTCCCTCGTATAATTCCACTTCACATTGCACTTGCCCAAGAGCTTCTCCAATACTTTTGAACGTAGTGTCTGCCCAGTACTGGAGAGGTACTCCCATCACGCGGACCCATAAGGTAATCTTGGATGGATAGTTTGGTTCCACCACTGGTTCCCATCTCACAATTGAGAGCACCCATGAACCAAAATGGAAAGGCTCCATCTTAAGCACTTCCAGAATATCTTCCTCCCTCTCGAATTTAAATTGAAATCTCCCCATACTAAGATTTGCACCCACCACTCTTTCTTCCAAATTCCAGATTCTCGGGAGAGTAGTGATCAACTGCTGAATGTCTTGTTTTTGTGGATTCATACACATACTAATTAATGTTCGTTCATAGCTTGAAAGCAAGCTGGAGTTGTCGAACTTTGGCACCATGATGTTTAGCCCATTCTTTTGAATCTCCATCTTCTTCCCACCAGATTTCACAAACCATTGTCCTTGAGACATTGTGAATATCAACAGATGCCAAGAAACACAAATGTGCTGAGAAAGAGAGAGAGAATTTGTGAGAGCTGTGAGTGAAGGTATCGTTAACATCACCAGTATATATACTCTCCACCAGCAGCCTAACCCTTTGGCTCCAGAATCAATCAGCAAATATTGGCCTTCCAAAAAAACAAACGAGAAGAGATATTGACTTGATCTGCTCTTAACATTCTTTCATTTTCCTGCTTCCTCAGTCGAAGTATTCCTCCCCACTGAATCCCCTTGTATATCCTCCAGAATCAAGATGTAATCACAGGATATCTCAGCAGTCCCCAGAATTAAAGTTTCCATCGAACATAATCGCCACCCGTAGAGCCCAATCTGAGCATTACTTCCTTCCCCGACAGATACCCTCTTCTAGAATCTTCAATAATCACCTTGAAGGCTTCTCCCATCGATATCCTGCTTAAATCTTTGGGATTTCCCCAAACTATCAAAAGGAAAAGAATATCTTCTCTGAAGAAATCTTTTGTCGTATCCCCTAATTAAAACCTCAATCGAAATTATCATGTCTTCCTTCCTCCCGGAAATCACCAAAACTTTCCCAATCGACTTAATCTTAACCGAGATTTTCCAGATTTGCCCAATCTTCATCGTTTTCAAACCCTAGATCTAATTGCTTTTTTCATCGCCGCATCGCCGCAGAGAGACTAACTTTTTTTCTTTATAATTTATAATCGAACGAAAATATGTCTATTTGATTGTTTGCTCTCATAATAAATCTACACCAATAACTAATTTACACAATCAATTACTAAATGAAAAACTGAAATAATATTCCAAATATTTTAAATCAAGAAAAAATAATTTCTTAAGAAGATTTATTTTTTCTGGAAAATATTGTATTAATTTTAGTGTAAAACCAAAAACTAAAAATAGACATACGCCATAATTTTATTGTATTATGAGTCTCAACCAGACTCTCACATATTTTCATTCTCACCATAATATCTCTACTCTCACATGGTATCAGAGCAGAAAATCTCTTGAGACTCATTTGACTTCTGCAAAATCTCTCTACAAATCTCTGTCAAAATATCTCTTCAAAAACTGCCTTGGATACATCTCTTCATCCACTAGTCCAAATTTCTTCTAGGAGGGAAGAACCTCACCAGAACTCAAGATAGGAGAGTATACCAGTTTCTGAAACTCAAGGAAGCCTCATCTCAGTTCATCAAGCTTCATAAAAATTCCAGTTCAGTCTTTTCCAAACCAGTGGGTACATTGTCTTATCCACTAGCCCAAACTCTCCATGATAGGACCACAACTGAAATGGAGACTTCAGAGACTGCACGGGGTACAAATAAGAAACTAAACCACCTCCTCTTGTCCAAAATGCTGAAGAAAATCCTTGGAGAAAACCATTCCTGGAGCAAGGTCACTGAAGAAGCTGCAAAGCTTGGCGGTTCAATCTATTCTCTGGCCAACAAAGCTAAAGCTCACTCTTTGATCCTCAAGACCCATGACCAGCAAGAGGACATGAGGAGTTTGAAGTGTCTCCTTGACCAGAAGGAGATAATCATCAAGAAGAAGTGTTGGACATTCAATTCAAACCTCAAACAAATTCAGTCTCACTAAGCCCCCATGGGCTGGAGGTTCAAGAAACCCGATCAGATTCTTGATAAGTTGTGCCTCCTTCAATAAAGAGCAAGTTGACCATGTTTTCAGAGCCTACAAAAGTAAATTCCTGACCATGGAAAGATTTTCCACTACCCAACAATACTTTGGACACTGGTTGTGTTCATTAAGTCCCAAGGAGGTAGAGAGAAAGATTGGTACTGAGGAGAGATTTCTCAAGAGGTCTTACCTGAAGCCAAGAGGGTGAACAGGAGGTTACTCAAGAGAGAAAGGCCACAATTCAAGCCAAGAGGTCAGTAGTCGCAAGGTTTTGGCTGTCGTTGTCTCTCAACTTCAAGCTTGGCCATATACTCTCAATCTCTGGTCAAGTTTGAGGAGGGGTGTTAATGAGAAGTCAATAACCTATTGTTGAAGCTGAAGAAAAGGAAACAAGTGGATTTGACCAGGGATATACTTGGTTGATCAAGGAGAAGGCAGATCACATCAAATGATGGCAGCTAACTCTTTGCAAAGTCCCCCTACCAAGTCTGTTCTACATGTGACTTTGCAAGGCAATTCATAAAGGGATTGAAGTGGGGGAATTCAAGTGAGAGTCAGGGGCAGACACTCCTCATTATTATCCGAAAGACATGCTTGCTTGACTTCAACCCAAGTAGAAGGAAAGAAGCCAGAATCAAGGGGGAACAAGCTGTGATATAAGAAGAGTGTTTAAGAAGAACCATTTGAAGTGTGAAGCAAGGAAAAGGCTTGCATTACTTATCAATATAGATGTCCAAAAGAAGTTGGATTGCTTGTACTCTTTTTCCCTATAATTAGGTTTTTAATGAGGCAAGTAATCTCAGTTCCAAGCTTGTCCAAGGATTCCTATGGTCAAACTTGAGGGGGAGTGTTGGAATAATCAAAAAGACAGAAGAAGCAAGCTGGATTAAGGTTCAAATCGGGACAGCAGAGTAAGAAGATTTGAAGCTGTCTACAGTTTATCGAAAGCCTAACCAGACTTGACTTGCAAGGCAAGGAATGAGTGAGAAAGACCTTGTGGACGTGGCTGAAGCTCCAGCAGTCAAGGCAATTCAGTTTGAATGCAATTGGAACAATCTGGTTTGATTTAAGAAAGAAGAAGTCACATGGGGTGCATAAGGAGTTGTTGTGAAGACCTGTCACTATTACCAAGGAAGGTTGTGCCTATCCTCTTGTCCATTTCTCCTCCTCTGGACATGACAGTCTGACCACAACAGCCTGCTCTACACCACTATATCCATCCAGTTCTGAATCATCTTTCAATACAATGTCATTAGTTTAATTTACCTCTTATATTGTTAGTTTAATGTGTTTGTAGTGAGCTTGTATCTTGGCTATAATGCCCCCACATGTAACCCACAAAATCTTTAAGGAGAATTGAGCCTACTCCTTCATTATTCTCTCTGGTTCATACACTTTCATATTCTCTCTAAGTCTCATACATTCTATCATACTAAGAAACTATCTCATACTAAGAACCATAATCTCTCATACTCTCTGGAGTGAGAGTTAAGTCTCTCCTTTACCCAATCTCATATTTTATAGTTCCTATACTCTCTCAAGTCTCTTACTCTCTGGTGCACGACCTCACACTCACAAACACTCTCAATCTCACTAAAATCTCTCATTCAAGGCAATTCTGCCTCATAGTATTGTCTCTCATCCATTCTCTTGTTATCTCTCAACCAGACTCTAACACATATTCATTCTCACCATATTCTCTCTATTCTAACAAAACAGCCCGCCCGTTTCTCATTATTTGAGTTTGACAATGTCACAGGTTTAAACTGTGAACCAATACCTAATACAACGGTATTGGAAGATGTCGAGAAAATTAATAGTGTTTGGGCTCTGTTCAAACTGAGACGCACCCGTTTTACCCCAAGCGTTGTGGACATACGTACACTCTTTCGGTCTCCTGATGTTTGCAGATCCTGGTCCAGGGAAGACCAGATTAGGCTGTGTTATTTGGCCATCTTGACAGGCGGTTTATTTGCCCTTAATCGAAGAGAAGCTATCCTTCCTGCTAAAGCAAAGCTTCTTATGGATTTGGAGATTTTCGAGTAGTATCCCTGGGGAATAGTGGCTTTTGTTAAACTTGTTCAGCAGATCAAGGATGCAACTACAAAGAAAATCAAGGAAAACAATTATTTTTGCAAGGGGTTTGTGCAAGTAATCCAGGTTTGGGCTTACGCTTGTATACCCTGTCTTGGAGAACTAATTGGCCGTTCTATCAGGTCAAATGATCCTTGATTACTAAGGTACAAAGGCGAGTGTGGAAAGCTACCCTTGGGTGTTATACTTGAAAAAACGAAGGTATGCTAATTTCGTATGGATTCATCAAAACTTTGTATTTTAAATTCTCTTGCCAACTACATAATTTTTTGTATTGGTAACTTGTATGTGCCCGCGAAGCATAGATGAATTTCATCCGGTTTGGGAACACCAAGATGAGAATCCTGAGATTGACAATCTCTTGGTGTTCTTTCTCCAAGACAATTCTCTGAGTACCATTACTTGGCAGGCCCTGCCGGAGTACCCATTGACACTGATTGAATGTAACAAGCGTAGGATGGTTGCAAGACAGAGGAAATCGAAGAAAACAAAGAAGGTGGCAAGCAACGCGCAAGAGAACATAGCAGATGGAGGTGAAAAATGTGGTGATATTGCAGAAACTGAAGAACAAGTACAAAGCGATGATGGTAGAAATTTCATTATACAAGAAAGGAAGAAATCAAGACATTTATTACAGTTGTTGTCTGAAAAAGTGGAGGTCTTGGAAAAGCAATTTAATAGTGAAGCGGTCTCAGCATTTTTCCAATCTGTGGGTAGCATTACCATTGATAATTTAGCATCTCAAATCACTCAGCTGGAAGATATTATGCAAGCCTAAACACCCGTACACGATCAGTTCTCTAACACAAAGCTACAGCAAAACCAGCTACACCAGCAGTATGTCATTCGTTCAGTAAGCAATGGCAAGCCAAAAATAAGTGATGTTTCTTAATTCCCTTTAAGAATATTGTAGTTTTCTGTCACAGAAAATAGAAGGCAGTGTAGGAGAGGCTACAGTACAAGGAATTGATGGACACTAAGACCCGAGAAAAGAAGGAGACAAACAAGAAGAAAAACTAGTCAGTGAAGATCACTCAGACAACCTAGCGGAAGAAAATGCATGAGAAGACATGGAAGAGCAACTGTCATTTGAGGGGCAAGGCATAGATGTTGGAGAGAGTGCACCACAAACAGTAAGGGAAGATCACCCAGATAGAGGAAGAGAATGGAGGAGAAGAAGCCGATAAAGAACAAGAAAATGAAGAATCACAAATAACATCCAAGGTTGATAGACTCTTGTAGGAAATAAATCAACATTACTTGTGGGAAGAAACTGAGCCCTCAAAAAACAGGATCAATGCTTGTTAATACCAAAGGTTGAAGAGACTTCAGAGTCCAAAAAGAAACCAGATTATGAAAAGGCTATTTTAGTATCGTCAGTGTCACTCAACCCACATCCTTTCGCATGAATGGAGAGAACATACAAACTTGAACCCATTTTTCTGCCTCATTCACTACTGTTGTGCCTTCTCAAGAATTGGTTGTTAAAGTTGCTGAGAGAAAGACCAGCCTTTTTCAATATCAGGCAAACCATCTGACTCGCGTGTTTAGTTGTTCTAGCAGGGTATAAAGCTTAATGGATTATAGTTGATAGGAAGCAATGTATGCGAGCAAAAGGAAAAACCATCGATCGACGGCGAAGGCCTGATTTTGATCGACGGCGAAGGCCTGATGTCGATCGACAATGAAATAAGAAGGAAGTGTAAACGAGATTTGATAAGTCCACCAGATTTGTTAGACGAGCTCTCGCATGCGCCTAACAACCTAGTTCAATGTGATCTGTTCTGGCACAAAATCTACTCTTGTAGTCATCCATGTCCTACTTTCGGGATCCTAGTTAGCTACTCTAGAATGCAAGCATTAAGCAAAACTCAATTGATGGATATTAACTTAATTAGCAATCCTACTTTTGGGCTAATCCATGATTGCCATCATTCAACCCTAAACCTAGTGGATGACTACTGAGACATAATCAAAGAAAGAATAATAATCTGAATAGAATGCATACATAAAATATTGGGGTTCCAATACAATCTCCCTAAGGAGTTATCAATCTTCTTCCCTAAAAACCTAAAACTATAAAGATACGTGTTTGTGTCAAGCCTTGCCTAAGCTTGTGCTTGCACTTGCACTTTGCTCCCTTTTCATACTATTAATACATGAACATATATATGAAAACCCTAAAATATAGGTCAAAACTCGTCCATGACATTCTTGTCTTTTGTCTTCTGAACTTGGGCTTTCAGTCGGCTTTCTTGCAATTTGGGCATCGATCGAGGGCAAGCATGCAGCATCGATCGACCTTGGTCTTTCATCATCAGTCGATTCCAAGAATGTGTCATTGATCGACGACAGTCTTGTACTTCGACTTCTCCAATAGTCAGCTACGGATTCTTCTCCTCTAAATGCTCCAAAAGTTCCAAGTATCTCCATTTATCTTCAAAATGTCTCTTGACCAGTAAATACTTTAAAACATATCCTAGAAACACATAATTGACCCCAAATAAAGCCTAGAACATGGCCTAAGATTGGTAATAAATATGCTATATCAACTCCCTCAGACTTAACCTTTTGTTTGTCCTCAAGCAAACCAAGCTTTTGAAAAGGGTTTTGAAAAGTGGAGACTCACATAATGTGTAAGTATAATTGTCACCTTACTTTGTTGCAACCACATCATATCAATCCAATCACAGAGAAACTTTATATACCTTACCCTAGTATAGCAACCAAATCCATTTTATCCTTGTAACGGTTCTGAAAAAAGTCCATTGAATGCATCCCTTGCTGTAGTTTCTCAATACTGCGATGTAGCATCCTAAGTCTGGCAGCTGTAGTCTCTAATAAATCCTCCAATTGCTGAGAAATATCTTCCTTCATCAGGCTCTGAGAAAATGCAACCTCATCGAACCTATCGTCTAATTCTATTTCTGTTGTTGTCTTCTGTCCGTGTTCATCAGTGTCGATCGATGCTCGGTTTTCTGCCCCAATCGCATGCTATCTCGGACAGTATCTAAATCTTGCTTCATCTCATCCATGCGTGCAGTCAAACCGGTAAGGCATGTGTCTATAGGATAGTAGACATCATCCAAACTCTTGTAAAAACCATCTAGTGACATATCCAGAGTTATGTAAATCTCATTCACAATATCATCAATCTCCTCTCTACTATATGTCTGATTGTTCCTCATAGACATAGCGATCTTTACTACATGTGCTGGTAAACATATGTAGTTGTGCTTGAACATATTAGCTTTCTCTAGAACTGCTCTTATGTCTTCAGCTTGCACATTCACTACTCTTCCATCTATAGCTTGTGCATTACCATACTCATCTCTGTAGATGCCATACGCATCTTTCTTTTCCCAGTGGAAAAGTTTGTTGCCTTCAGCATCAGAGGCTCGTGTACCTTGTTCATAACGGCAATCGATCGATGTCCGGATGTTGGTGTCGATTGATGGTGGAAAGGTGTAAGCATCGGTATGGATCAGCTCACGTCTCGGCTTCTCGATATCGATCGATGATGAATGGTGTGCATCAATCGATGGCCTCTGCTGCTGTCCAAATATATTATTTGATCCATTAAGCATGGCATCTGCTACATCTTCCGTGGATAAATGTAGGAGTCTCCCATCAAGAGCTCGTGCATGTTCCTCTGGGTCTCTGAAAATACCAAACTCATTTGGTCTAAGGTTACCAATATTTTTCTCCTCTGCTCCAAGTTGGTGTTCTGGTTGCGTCTGATGTCATTTGAAGGCCATGAGTAGCATGTGATCGATGCTTGATTATCCACTCTCCTGTTCATTAACCAACCAGTTTCCTCTGATGCCAGGTCGCGACATTAAATATGCTCTTCCTCTCTGTAATCTTCATTGTATCCATAGCATATTGGATACGTGTCAATCGATGGTGTATGGTGACCATTGATCGATGCTTGATAAATAGACTGTTGTGCGAAAAGGTTTCCAGCTCCATTGGCCATGTCAAGAATGTCTGCAATATCTTCCCTCGTGACATTAAGTAATTTGCCATCCATAGCTCTTGCATGGCCATCTGGATCTCTCATAATATTGAACTCGTCTGGTTGTAGATAACCATATTCCTTCTTGCATGCAGCTGAATCCACTTCGGTTGTTGCTTCTTGGTAAGTATTGATCGATGGCAGAAGGTTGTCGTCGATCGATGTCAAATTCCTGAATCTATGGGAAATATGAAAAATACCAGCCTTTTCTATAGCAATACCATGGTAATCGATCATCTCTTCTTCTCTGTAATCTTTGTCGTACTCGGAGTGGGCTTTGTTGTAATCACCATCTGTGTGGTCGTGGTAGATCGGTTCTTGATTATGAGTGTCGATCGATAACACAAGGTGGGTGGCGATCGATTGATGAGCCTCAATCGTGTCGATTGATAGTCTTGGTTGGGTGTCGATCGATGCTCCATCTTCCGATTCTTCATCGAAGTCATAATCGCATAAGCATGTGGCAACAAGATCTGCATTATCACTCAATTCAATCAGAGTAGCCTTGTTCTTATTTTTGACAGGTTCATCAAAAATATTTTGATCAATTAGAGATAGATACAACATGTTTAACTTCATATCGCAGATGGCTCCCACATTAGCCATGAACACTCTTCCAAGTAGTAGTGAAGAGTTCCAATCTATCCTGATGTCCATCACATTGAAGTCTATCAGGACTAAGACATCCTGAATTTGCAGTGAGACATCTCAACAAATACCTCCTAAATCCACTCTGGAGCAATCCACAAAGATGAAAGAATCGCTGGAAGGCTCAACTTTTAGGTTTAATTTTTTTTGCCATAACTTTGGGTGTGATGCTCACTGATGATCCAATATCACAAAGGGCGTTGGGAAACTTGTGGCTTTTGATCAGAAATGGCACTACAAATTTTCCAGGTTCACTTTTCTTCTCTAGAACAATCCTCTATTTCTTCTTGGGTGATCCTTGGCAGTTTTATCAGCCATCATGGGCTCCGATTTACCTATCTTTTGTTCAGAAGTTTTCATATTCCTGAATTTTGGAAAATGGACCCATTCTGTTGCTGGAGATCGTCGATCGATTATACGCTCGATACGATATCTGAAGATTTTCCCGATTCTGCTTTTTCCACAAGGACCTTCGATCGAGTCCTTGGACGTCATATCGATCGATGTCCGTGCGATATACTGAGCAGTCTTGAATTCTCTAAGTGAAGTCTTCCTGCTGGTAGCCTTTCTCTCTGCACTTCTACCCAAAAATCATCTTTAATTAGTGCATTGAGTTGGTGCTCATGTACAAATTCCATTCTTTCTCGATCTTTTGTCCTACTGCATTACGCAGATGACCGTCGAGGTCATGCAGGTTTCCATCCTCATCCCAAGTCAATATCATGGTTGGAACCACCTGAACTCGTCGGCTTCTGTCAATCAATGTGGGTACTATGCTGTCGATCGTCAGGATGTGATCAGTGTCGGTCAATGCTCGAGTTCTGATGTTGGTCGATGTTGTCTGTAAAGATGTATCGTTCGACGCAGAGTTGGTACCATCGATCGATGTGTGTCATCTTTCTTTGCAGATCGTACGTTTGATTTTATCGGGATCAGAAAATAGTAGTTCTTGTCCTTTATTGTTTATGGTGTGTCTATGATGCACCTGAAAACAAGGAAAAAATAGTAACTTGAATGTAGTAACAAACCTAGACTAAATCCTAGAAACTAAATCTAATGGCGATAATGCTCCCCGACAGCAGCGCCAAATTTGACTCATGTGTTTAAGTTGTTCTAGCAGGGTATAAATATCCTAAACAAATCACTATCAAATTAACCCTAGTCTTAACACAAAAATAGTATTCTTGCCAAAAGAGATCAGGTGTAATACTTAGGGATCAAATCCACAGAGAGCAATGCCACACAATAGATTTCTTGTTTCTAAAGATTAAGCTATGTGAATACATATATTGGTTGGCAAACAATCAGTTAAGGAAATATTTTTTTTCAAGAAGTAGAGATGCAATATGAAAATATGCTAATAATGTAAATACAGAAATATGCTAATAAACTAACTTGATGCAACTGTTAATATGCTAGATCTAGGGTTTAAGCTTAATGGTTTATAGTGGATAGGAAGCAATGTAAATATACTAGGACTCAAATATTAACTATTATGACCCTTTTAACTCCAACTCTCGTATGCAAGCAAAGGCCTGATGTCGATCGATTGTGAAATAAGAAGGAAGTGTAAACAAGATTTGATAAGTCCACTAAACTTGTTAGACCAGCTCTCGCATGCGCCTAACAACCTAGTTCAATGTGGTATGTTCTGGCACAGAACCCACTCTAGTAGTCGTCCATGTCCTACTTTCGATATCCTAGTTAGCTACTTTAGAATGCAAGCATTACGCACAACTCAATTGATGGATATTAACTTAACTAGCAATCCTACTTTTGGGCTAATCCATGATTGACATCATTCAAACCTAAACCTAGTGGATGACTACTTAGACATAATCAAAGAAAGAATAATAATCTGAATAGAATGCATAGATAACATATTGTGATTCCAATACCATCTCCCTAAGAAGTTATGAATCTTCTCCCCTAAAAACCTAAAACAATAAAGCTATCTGTTTGTATCAAGCCTTGCCTAAGCTTGTGCTTGCACTTGCACTTTCACTTTCACTTCGCCCCCTTTTCATGCTCTCAATACATGAAAATAAATATGAAAACCCTAAAATCTAGGTCAAACTCATCCAGGGCATTATTGTCTTTTGTCTTCTGAACTTAGGCTTTTCAGTCGGCTATCTTGCGAGTTGGGCATTAATCGATGGAAAGCATGCAGCATCAATCGACCTTGGTCTTTCATCATCTGTCAATTTCAAGAATGTGTCATCGATCGACGACAGTCTTGTACTTCGACTCCTCCAATAGTCAGCTACGGATTATTCTCCTCTAAATGCTCCAAAAGCTCCAAGTATATCCATTTTTATCTCCAAAACGTCCATGGACCTGTAAATACTCTAAAAATATCCTAGACACACATAATAGACCCCAAATAGAGCCTAGAACATGGCCTAAAACTGGTAACAAATAGGCTATATCACCATCCCCCTCCTAGGTATCAGAGGAATATGATCCCTCTCTTGTTGCAGAACCTAAGAAGCTCATTTGAATCTGATACCGAAGTTAAGGGGGTTTTGACCAGATGTGCGAAGGTTTACACATTAGCCGAACTGGGGGAGGTTGTATATGGGACAGTTTCATAGTAAAAATTTGCAGAGCTATCCTTTTTATGACTATAATGTAAGTATCAAGTGCCTTCTATTGATATTCATATTCCACGCGAACTTCATTTCTCATTTTCACCTGCAGGGATTTCGTTTATCCTATTGACTCAACGGCGATCGCCAGAAAATTCTTCAACGTATTTTTGAAATCAAGGGCTTGGTTGGAAAACGAGGTAGAAGATCTTACAGTTGAAACATACATAGGTATGTATTGTTGGTACTCTTAAATATTTTCATTCCTTTTGTAGCACATGGACACAGCTTGAAGTTTGTATAGATTAAGATTCCAACAAGATCCAAGTATGTTCCAATCTTCAAGGATTGCTATTATGGACTTAGCCTTCTAGATGATGTGGGCACAACAGTACGAGAACCGGAAAGAAAATTCAGTCCTTCCTGGTGGGAAGTATTACTACTACTACGAGCTTGCTCCACGATATGCTGAAACAAAGATGTGATGGGGAGAGGATGTGGATATGCTCTTTTCTTGTCTTCATATGCATAATAACAGTCATTGGGTAGCCATGGTTATTTTCATCTCGGATCGGACTGTCAAAATCTATGATAGTGAGAAGTGTGCGCCAGGGGATGGTCAGTTAAGGAAAGCGGCGGAGTCGTTTGCTAGAATGCTTCCCTATGCGTTATGGTTTTATGCAGAAGAGGAAAAAAACATTTGTGGATCTTATTGACTTTACAGTCTAGTGATGGGTGTTGACTTAAAAGCGGTACATCTTTCTGATAGAAACATGGACGCGTTGAGGGAAAAACTCGCAACAGAGATATTTTAACATTTAATATATTTATATAACTTATTTTTTTAAGGAAATAACCGGTTGAAAAAAACCACCTCTGCGACGCATAAAACTTTATCAGGACGCTTGAGAATTTGATAATTTAGTTTAAGCTTTTAGAATGTCTTTTGCACATTAATCTCACGGGCAGGCCTTAAAAACTCAGAAAAGTATGGCAAGAGCATAATATGTTTCGCAAGGAAAATATAGATTGAGGGCAAGGGAACCGCAACCACTTGGCCCAAGCTTAAAAAATAATTAAATTACGCTTGAGACGTTGAAAAAATTATTTCAGCTTTTAAAAGGTCCTCTCGCACCTTAGGGTCACAGGCAAGGCCTGAAATAAAAAGAAACATTGCCAAGTCGATAATGTATTCGCAAGCAAATGGTAGATTGAAAGCAAGTAAACAACAACCGTTAGCCAGATTTGATCTGATGATTCCCCCGCCGCTTACATGTTGTTGTCTTGCTCTGTACAACTAGGTAAACTTAAGAAACTCAAGTAACTATTTGGTCCCAATAAATTTTATACAAGCAAAAAATTATATTTATACAAACCAACAATTTTAATAGTTTGATGTATATTCTATGCAGTAATTATATTAACATTTTGTATATTTATATGATTTTTGTTTTTTAGAAAAGAAATAACCAGTTAAGGAAACCACATTTGGTCAGAACTCATACAACTTTATCAAGGCAATGGAACATGCAACCACTTGGCCCATATTGTTATCTTGCTCTTTACAATTAGGTAAACTTAAGAAACTCTAAATAACTATGTGGTCCCGATAAATTTTATACAAGCCAAAAATTATATTTATACAAACCAAAAATTTTAATAGTTTATTAGTATATTCAAAAAAATAATTGTTTTATATATTTTAACATTTAATATATTTACATGACTTTTGCTGTTTTTTCCTAAATAAAATAACCGGTTAAAGGGAACCACCTTTGCGACTCATAAAACCTTATCATGACGCTTGAGAATTTGATAAATTAGTTTAAGCTTTTAGAATGTCCTTTGGCACCTTAATCTCACAGGCATACCTTAAAAACTCAGAAAATTATGGCAAGCAAGAATGAGTTTCACAAGGAAAACATAGACTGAGGGAAGGGTACCGCGACACTTGGCCCAAGCTAAAAAATAATTAAAATACGCTTGAGACGTTGAAAAAATATTTCAGCTTTTAAAACGTCCTCTTGAACCTTAGGGTCACTGGAAGGCCTGAAAGGAAACCAAAAGAAACATTGGCAAGGCGATAATGTATTCACAAGCAACTGGCAGACTGAAAGCAAGTAAACTGCAATTGTTTGCTTGTTTGAGCTGATTATTCCCATGCCGCTTACATGATGTTGCCTTGCTTGTACAACTAGGTAAACTTAAGAAACTCTAAGTAACTATTTGGTCCCAATAAATTTTATACTAGCCAAAAATTATATTTATACTAACCAACAATGTTAATAGTTTACTGTATATTCAAAAATAATTATTTTATATATTTTAACATTTAGTATATCTAAATGACTTTTAAAAAAAAATAACCGGTTAGCCAGTTTTGAGCTTAATGACATGCAAAGGGAATAGAGAGAGTCAAAGGCGACTGTTGCAAGTTCTAACTTGTGTATTTCCATCAAATCAAACTTTAATGGAGAAGGTGGGAAAGATAATTATTTATCTCGCCAAATAAATAAAACTTATTAAGATTAACCTTATAAAATTATAGAATCTAAACTTTTATATTCACACCAAATTTTACAATTGTTGCCTTGTAGAGTTGTGTCTTGTCGAGGCGTCGATCATATCGAATATTAACATCACGCGGTCAAGAGAACTTATTGCTTCCCCTTGTAGTTGAGATCACTAAATACGGGTTTATCACCTTCTCCATAATCCTTATATCACACACCCTTTCATTTATTCTCTAATAACCGTTATAATCTCTACTTTAACTCCCGTTTTTGTGCATCTCTTCATCACATTTTACGACCAGAAATGGAGAACTTCAACTTGGCTTCTCTCCCTCTTGTGATTCTTCATCTGATTCTCTTAAAGGTGGCAACACACAGTGTCCGTGACTTTGGGAGTGCAAGAGTAGCATTTAGGGGGTTCAATGAAATTGGCAGAGAGGAATACTTCTACAGAGCTGCCAATCTCATTTTCATGAATCACTGGTTTCACTAGTCCAATGTTGTAATAACATTCATGCTTATGTGCCACCGTGTGGGTAATCCATAGGCCATCTACATGTGAGGTATGTATAAGTTCTTCATACTCCATTTAGTTGATGAAGCATGGCAAAAAATACATCTTGCTGGTGAGAGAGGATGCTCGTTGGCGAAATAGGTAGATGGTATGATGAACCTAGCATTTAGCATCGATGTTAAAGGATTGGTTCACAACTATCCTACTTTTACTCGTGAACATGTTGATTGAATGTCCCACATGATCACTATTTGGCCATTCACATGACACTGGGATTACGATAAACCTGGAATGTTTATGTCTATCCTCGAAAGAATAGATCCTAACACCTCATATGATTGCTGGTGCTCCAAATGGGAAGAACCTGAGATTGTTGTCTCAATAGATGGATCAAGAATACAGTGGAAATGTGATCATTGTTTCTGGCAATATGAAGCTTGGAACTTTTGCTTTAACATTCTATGGACAGCTCGTGAAAGGCCAATTGAAGATTAATTGTATGTTGATGTGTAGTTTTCTCAACTTTTACTAAGTTTCTGTAAAATACTATGTAAATTAGTTGAAGTTTTCCTATGTTTCCCAAGTTTCTGTGAATTACTATCCAAATTAGTAGAAGTTTTTCTAAGTTTCAAGAAGTTATTCAATGATGAAGGTAAGACTTTAACAAAGTTTCATAAATATATTAGCTTTTAAAAAGTTCTCTCGCACCTTAATCTCATAGGCAGACCTAAAAAACTGAGAAAAAAGTATGGTAGGCAATAATGTGTTTCGCAAGGAACATATTGACTGATGGCAAGGGAACCGCAACCACTTGGCCTAAGCTCAAAAAAATAATTAATTCACGCTTGAAATATTAAAAAAATAATTTCAGCTTTTAAAAAGTTCTCTCACACCTTAGGCTCAATGGTAGGCCTAAACGGAAACCAAAAGAACCAATGGCAAGGCACTAATGATTATGCAAGAAATCAACAGATTGAAGGCAAGTGTACAGCAACCTTTGGCAACTTTTGAGCTTGATGATTCCCCTGCCAGTCACATGTTGTTGTCTTGCTCTGTATAGCTAGGTAAATGTATGAAACCCTATGTAAACGTATGAAACACTATGTAACTATTCGGTCCAAATAAAATTTATACAATCCAATAATCATATTTATTCAAACTAAAAAATTTAATAGTTTATTGTATATTCAAAAAATAATTATTTATATGACTTTTGTTTTCTTAAAAAATGAAATTACCGGTTTAAAGAGATCACTTTTGGCCAGAACTCAAAAAAAATTATTAAGACGCTCGAGAATTTGAAAAATTAGTTTAGCTTTTAGAATGTCCTTTGGCACCTTAATCTGACAAGCATGCCTCAAAAACACAAAATAATATGGCTAGACAATAATGTGTTTCGCAAGAAAAACATAGACTGAGGGAAAGGGAACCGCAACCTCTTGGCTCAAGCTAAAAAATAATAAAATTATGCGTGAGATGTTGAAAAAAATTATTTTAGCTTTTAAAAATTCCTCTCGTAACTAAGGTTCACTAGCATGCCTGAAAGGAAACCAAAAGAAACAATGGCAAAGGGATAATGATTTCACAAGAAAATGGCAGATTGAAGGCAAGTAAACAACAACCGTTGGCAAGTTTTGAGCTTGATGATTCCCCTGCCAATTACATGTTGTTGTCTTGCTCTGTACAACTAGGTCAAGTTCAGAAACTCTAACTGACTATTTGGTCTCAGTAAAAATTATACAAGGAAAAGGTATATTATACAGACCAACAATTTTAATAGTTTACTATATATTCAAAAAAATTATTATTTGATATATTTATATGCCTTTTGATTTATTAAAAAAAATAAATTATCGGTTAAGGGAACCCACTTTTGGCCAGGATTAATTAAAATTATCAGAACACTTGAGAATTTGAAAAATTAGTTTAGCTTTTAGAATGTCCTTTTTCACCTTAATATAACAGACATGCCTCAAAAAAACACTGAAAAGGTATGATTAAGCAATAATGTTGATAATTTGAAAAATTAGTTCAGCTTTTAGAATGTCCTTTGGCACCTTAATATGAAAGGCATGCCTCAAAAATCACAGAAAAGTATGGTTAAGCAATAATGTGTTTCGCAAGGAAAACATAGACTGGCGACAAGAGAACTACAACCACTTGGCCCAAGCTCAAAAAATAATTAAATCACACTTGAGATGATGAAAATTTTATTTTAGCTTTTAAAAAGTCCTCTCGCACCTTAGGATCACTGTCAGACCTGAAAGGAAACCAAAAGAAACAATAGCAAGGTGACAATGATTTCGCAAGCAACCAACAGATGGAAGGCAAGTGAACAGCAACTGTTGGCAAGTTTTGAGCTGATGATTCCCCTGCCAATCACATGATGTTCCTTGCTCCTTACAACTACGTAAACTTAAGAAACACTATGTAACTATTTGGTCCAAATAAATTTTACACAAGCCTAAAATTATATTTTTTTTCAAACCAACAATTTTAATAGTTTATTGTATATTCAAAAATAGTTATTTTAAATATTTTAACATTTAATATATTTATATGACTTTTTATTAAAAAAATAAAATTACCAGTTAAAGGAAATCATGTTGTAACTATTTAAGCTATTAAAATGTCCTCTCGCACCTTAGGCTCACTGGCAGGCCTGAAAGAAACATTGGCAAGACAATAATGTATTTAGCAAGCAACCGGAAAACAGATGGCAAGGTAGCAGCATCTATTGGTCATATTTAAGAATCCCACGATTTCGCAAGCAACGATCATCGTACATATGAAATCCATCCAATCTAAAGATCAAATTAGTAGTGATTATAGACCAAGCCGAAAAAACAAAATAACCGTAGTGAGCTCAATGAAAAACAACAATACTCCGATAAATAAACGCTAAACTGACCAATACTCCCCTTGAATAAGTGACTTATTAGCTGAACATCCATATCTATCACCCAAACAACAATGTCTCTACTTTGCACGTTGATCGATTATATCCGCCTTTGTTGCATTTTGTACACATGTACCGCCTTTTCTTCTTCATTGTTGATTGTCTTCGCTGGGAAAGCATTGCCTTCTTTGGTTTTGGTTTTTAGCACCATGAGTTGGCTTCTTTGAATTTTTTTCACACCCTTAGTTGGTGTCTCTGATGTTGGGCTACTCTAGAAAAGTCATTTTCCCACCATGGGGGATCGAGTGCTCGGTGCTGTAATCTTTGCCGAGTATTTTGGTTTCTTTCTTGATGACTGATTAGTTGATATCGTTCTTTGTGGTAGATTGGTTTGCTTTTGTTTTATTGGAGTACGGTGTGCTTGACTACGACCACATTTCTTTGTTGATGTATTACGTGAAGACTGGTTATTACCTTTCTTTGTCACTGGAGTTAGATTGCTCGTACTTGTTGTTTGGTTCTTCTTTCTTAATAGTTTACGCTAGAATCGCTTGGATTTTTCAATTGTACATAAGTATATCTTCATCTTCGGTCTACCACGTTGTTACTCTATTTCGGGTGGCAGACACACTTGACTAAGTACATTGGCTGGTGGGATCAAATATTCATTTTTAGGGTTAATAGGTTCTGTGTAAGCTGCTACCAAGTATCCCTTTGTGTAACCAGGATCCAACAAGGTAGCTTCATCAATTTTCCGACATTGAGCTACTTTAATTGCGTGCTCACATGGTATCTTATCGATATCATATTGCTTACAAGTACAACCCCTCTGCAGAAAAAAGGAAGTCTATTAATCAAAACTGAGACAAATGAGCCACACTAAAGATTTGTCTTCATACCTTTTTTAGATCAACCATACAGTTTATTTCTCCACCAGTAACATAGCTACGATTCGAATCAATGGGTTGAACAGTTAATGTACTCATGTTGGCGTGTCTCATATGCAGCACGAGTTTAGCTTCTTCTGTGAAGTTTGTTTTCAACGAGGCAGCTTTCTCTCACCTTTCCGCAAACCATCTTGAAAGCATCTTTCTAAAAGAATCCACAAAATAGGCAATATGAAACGCTCTTTCTTCCTTAAGCACAACATTAATACATTCTGCAAAATTGCTTGTCATGATATCATATTTGTCTCTTAATAAATGTGAACGAGCTCATATTCTAATATCTGCAATTTGCAAATAATCGAATCGGCCACTGTTTTGATGCCTGATAACTTCAAAAATCTCGTCAAAATCCACATGTCGATATAACAGAGCAGCCTTTTCCGCCAAAGCTACCAGTGGGTTATTTTTGAATTTTCCGAACATGTTTTCTCCAAGGTGATATAGACATATGCCCTTATCAGCTTCAAGGAAACATTTGTAAGAGCCTTGGGTATTGCTAGGCATCGGTCAGAGATGAAAGCCAAATCTTTACCATCACCTCTCACACCACGAAACTGAGTAAAAAACCATTCCCAGGAAGCCGCATCCTCTGCTTTTACAACCCCAAAATCTATAGAATATATACCCCTATTTCCATCATGACATGCAGCCACTAACATCACACCTCTAAACTTACGATTTAGATGTGCTCTATCTACAACAATAACCCTCCCATGTATGGAAAGCCTTTGATACATGCAGCAAAAGCAATGAACAAATACATAAACATCATTTTAGCATCAAGTTCAAGCTTTGTTATTGTACCTGGATTGGCCTGCTTTATTTTGTATAGACACGAAGGCAAGTCTTGATAGCCACTGGCATGAGTGCCTTTAACCATATTTAGTGCATATGCCAAGGCGCTATGCGCGTTCGTATAACCAATGTTAAATAGATAAATTGCCCTAATACAGTCCATTATATGTTTAGGCCGGATTCCATTAAGATCACTACCACCATTTAATTCCTCAACATACATCTTCCCAATACATTTTGCATTTGCATGTCGGTGACGACAATACCTATAGGCCATAAAGCATGTACGAAGATCAATATATTTACAAACGACGAATTCTGGAGATGATCTTGATATGGTTGAAGCATGTATCCTCCAGAAACATCCAGGAACAAAGCACTTTGTGTAAAATACAGACTTCCGAGATTTCTTGATGCTGAAATCAAACTTTTCAATAACTGAAAGCTTGCGTAATTTCATTATTAGTTCCTTCTTCCCACAATATTTCACCAGACTTAATGGTTTCACTCTTCCGCAGCTGTGATGGCTTCATAGTCTCAAGTGATGGCTTTGCAGTGATGCCTTTGTAGTCTCGTACTGAACATTTCCAAAACTACCATAATCCACAGAAGCATTCTCTCTCACAACACGCTTTTGATTTATATTCACATCAAGACTACCTTTTTGCAGTCAATGAGATATAAAGACACATAGCATCTGTCTTGAACAATTTGAAAAAGTTTGAAAGTTGTATGTCGTTACTCAAGAACATCGGAGGAGTGTTGCTAAGCATATGCTCCAATATACGTTTATGCAACATATAAGTACACTCGACTGCTTTCATCTCATTAATCATATTGCGATCTTCGCAAACCATGTGGAGAAAATCCCCATATTTCATATCATCAACTACAAAGAAAGCATTTCCCTTCTTAGTTGGATTGAACTCCCAACCAATATTATCCATCTTCCATTCTTCAAAAACAGTAACTAAGTGCAACATTATCTGCATAATACAAAATTTGCATCAGTACACATCGCGAAACTAATTTTTCGAAAGGAAACAAGGTATAGTGAATCATAGCAGCAAGAGAAAGACATTTTTCGACCCTAAAGAAAATAATTGGCCTTTGATCATAGATCTTAAAACAATAGACTGTTTATCATAATAGATCTTAAAACAACATGTTCGCCTTCCACCTATAAATTAACTTAATTTACTAGATATACTCGAAAATCATACATAAATCAAATTGTAGAATCTAATATGTGAGAGATCGTTGAAGGTAAAGTGAGAGAGCTGTTGATGCTATGAAGAACTTATTATTAGATCTGATATCTAAGAGAGCCGTTGAATGTAAAATGTTGTCTTTTATTTCTTTTCTAATTTATTTTAAATCAATAATGGCATTATTGTTAGAAAATGATTAAATGGTAATTTTCTAAAAAGGGTGGACCCTTTTAAGATTTTTTCTTTGGAAGGGTACCATTCTCACATTGTCCCTCGAAAGTAGGGCATTACAACAAATGACCCTAAATTTAACCAAGTTATGATAAGTTTTTTGGTTTAACTGTTTCTTTTAAAATTACTATTTTAATCTTTATAGATTGTATTGGAGCTATTGATGGTACACATATTTTTGCAATGATATCAACTTCTGATGTTCCAAGCTATCGTTATCACAAAGGATTTATATCACAAAATGTTCTTGTTGCTTGTAACTTTGATTTGGAATTTATGTATGTTCTTGTTGCTTGTAACTTTGATTTGGAATTTATGTATGTTCTTAGTGGATGGGAAGAATTAGCTCATGATCCGAAAATTTTTAAGTAATGCCTGACAAGGCATGGTAGCAGATTAATTGTTCCAGAAGGTATGTGCTTGAGCTGTAGTAAACAAATTATTTATGTACATTTATTCATCTACAAACTTAATTTCATGGAAATTGTATCTGGTAGACTGTGGATTTGCAAATCATCAAAAGTTTTTAGCTCCATTCAGACGTACTCGCTATCATTTACAAGAATTTAGAGGTGAAGGTCGTGATCCTAAAAATGAATTGTTCAATTTGCGGCGTGCGTCTTTGAAAAACGTGATTGGGCAAATTTTTGGTATTTTCAAATCTCGTTTTTTTTATTTTCAAGTCAGTGCCTTTTTTTCGTTTACAACACAAGTGGAATTGGTTTTAGCTTTTGGTGGATTACAATGATTTCTACGAAAGCATTGTCTATCTGATGCTTTTCTGGAGGAAGTGATTAATCCAAACAATGACCAAGCAAACTTTGAAGAAGTTGTACATGTGGGTGCTCTTGAATCTCAAAAAAAAAAAGAGAATATGCTAACAACTGGAGAGATACTATAGCTTTTAGTATGTGGAATGACGCCGTAGAAGCTGGAAGTCAGCGTTAATGGTGAGATACATCAATAAAATAATTTCTATGCTTCTAGTTTTCTCAATGATTTGTTACTCATTTTCATGTGTGATGATGGTGTTATTTTCAAGATTTATCATTTTGATGTGTTGTTGTGTGATTGTGGAATCTCTTTTATCAGCAACCGGCTAGAAAAATGATTTGTACCTCAATAGTGCGACTGATTCCAAGATACCATGCAAGTATCCCACATCACTATTTCAGCGTGGAAGTAATCAAATTCTTGGTTATCTCTTACGTATAGTTTATATACGTTTGGAAGTAATCTGCAACATTTTCTATGATTAACAAAAAAAATTGGTTATCTCTTACATATATGCATGTTTAATAGAAAGATTATTTTTTCATCTCCACTTTGAAAACACATGGGTTAAGTCTTATGATTAGTGAATTAAAAGGTAATGAATCAGTGTTTCAATAACACCATAGTTAAATAGAATTAGTAAATCAGAAAATACTCAACTTTTGGAATAACAAAAGATTTTTAAATTGAGTTAGAAAATAATTTTACCAATAATAAAGGATTTATATGGAATTTTAAAATCACCAAATGAAATACATGACTTTTTAAAAATTTAAGAATCATATTACCAATTACAATAAAATCTTAAAATTCTTCAAATCCTTAAAAATCAATGTCCCACTAACCCCCTCCCTCCTTAATCTCGACTCTGTGATAGTCTATTTCTATTCCGAATTCAGTACTATGATGTTGTATTTTTTATTCATATTATTTGTAGTTTTTGTTTTGCATATAAAATTTGCTCATCTTGTAAATTTGGTGACTACAATTAACACATGTAGAATCTTTGCAACATAATGAGTTCATTCAAGCAATAATAACACATGCAGTTTGTATAAACGAAATTCTGAGGGAATTTGAGTGTGTGATGTACATATTTATATGAAACTCAAAATCAATGCTAGTCAGATAACATTAATATGAGTTAAAGCACACTGTCCTGACTTGACCTGAAGAGATAATAACTTGGCTTTTGCAATCAAGATACTACATGAAAATATATCACATGTTAACCATATTTCTGACTAACCAAAATGGTAAAACATCTGACCACTTGTAATGAATATGAAAAACAGTTAGAAAATGGTTTGAATATTTTAACCAAAATATATAGTCAAAAGTGGTCAGAAATATATCACATTTTCTTACCACAATTCAGACCACCAAAAGTGGTCAAAAAAAATTACGACCAAATTCTAAATTATTTGTAATGAATTAAAATGGTCAGAATTTGGTTATAAATTTTTAACCAAATATATAGTCAAAAAGGGGTCAGAAATTTTGACCACATTCATACAATTTTCTGTTGATATCTGTTACTTAACCTAGATTTAAAAACATTTTTTCTCATTCCCATTTGTTCAGTTTTTCTCCTCGAACGGTGTTAAACCTTTTCCATTTTATTTTGGAAAGTTGACTCAAACAACACATATTTTAGGACATATGACCAGAACCATAAAAAAATTTTTTTATTACTCTCATTTTTAATACTCAACGTGTCATTTTATTACGTTGTGACAAAACATATTTGTAAGAATGTCATCACTTTTTAATGTCACGTAAGCAAAAATACCGGCACCACGTAGTAAGTTGACGTGGACTAATGAACTGAGTTGTGAAGCGCTACAAATTGCGTTACGGGATAGTAATGGTTACGTTGTGGCTGAGTTAAACAAAGCATCTGACTTATAAAAAGTTGGTTGACTTACGAACATAAGTAAGCCGTTAGTGACAATTGGCTTATAGAAACTTGCTGACTTACTAACATAAGTCAGGCTTTAGTGACGGCTGACTTATAGAAATCTGACTGATTTATGGATAACGGATGACTTACGTACACAAGTTACAGCTGAGTTATACATCGCAGAGTGGTTTTCAAAAATTCAACTGAGTTGTAATTAAGACACGGTGGAGTTATGTTTTGCCGCCTGATTTAATGATCATCGGTGGGCTGAGTTATTAAAATAACTGTTGGCTTAATGGGAGGTTGTTACAACTGAGTTATATTTAATCAGCCGTAATTTGCTTGATTAACAGTAAACTCTGCTTAATTACGGCTGACATATTAATGAAAGATTAATTGCTAGAATAGCATTCATTTGACGACTGATTTATTTGACGATACGCCTGACTTAAGATTTCTCATCCTAATTACGACTGATTTATTAGCGAAAGATCAATTACTAAAATAATATTCACGTTTCGGCTGACTTACGTTGTACATGATGGTTGATTTAATGAAGCTGAGTTATGTGTTTGTTTGGCGGATGACTTATTAATTTTCCATGTCATCATCCAAGTCACCAGCTCTTATTTTCCATGTCATTAGTAATGTTACAACGGTAAAATAAGGGTTTACGTTACAACGTCGTGTCTTATTTTTCATTTGTTCTTCATCTTTCTCTAAAATCTTATTGAACAAGTAATTGTTGTTTTCGGTAACTGGATTAAGAAAAACATATATGTATTCAACCCCGACAGTAAAAGGTGTTGCATATAAATGAGGAAACAACACACGAGGAGCTCGCAAAGTCGGTACTCAAGATTACAGATTGAATGAGTTAAGACATCAGATTCAGATGAGCTACATGTTCTCAAATAAAAATTTGAAAACAATTGCGCACGATACTCCACCAGTTTACGTCTCCAGTAGACGACAATTGCGAAGTTATCTAAGCCTAAGGAAAATCAATCAGCTACGTCTCTATGTGGATATTATGGAGAACAGGGTGGCAAAATCAGTCGAAATGACGGAGCGAGAGAGGAGAGTACACAGTTATCCAGTTTTATCTCAGAAGTAGAAGTATCAGAAGCTGAATCTAGATACGAAGATTACAACGATGGTTTCAGTTTGGAGGAGAAACTCGATGACAATGAGAATGAATGCTCTAGTAAAGTGGAATGAGAAAAACACAAAGTAGGTGAAGAAGATGAAGTAGGCAAAGAAGACGATGAAGATGATGAATTTGAAGCCAATTTGATATGTTTGACGACTCGGATAGTACGTCATCTGAAGATGATAACTTCAACTCATACGGTGAGTCTCCAACACAAGACAAATATTCACCGACTCTAGCTCCTAAGAAGAGATCTCAGAACCTGGCGATGAGTGGATCTAAAAGGAACCCGGAGTCTCTAAGGTTGGAGATCTCTTTGCTAAACCTTGCGGTGTGGAAACGATACGAGAGTTAAGTCGATTTGGAGTTACGACTGAAACTTCTTACAATGAGGGATCGATTTGATTTTGATGTATATGTATCCAATTTGGATACACTCATCGTTTCATATTGGTTGATGGATGTCTTTAGAGACTTCGTGCTTCTGCACAAAGGGCTTCCCCGGGACTTTATATTGGTATTTACGAATCGGATTATACATGTTCTGTAACTGAGCATTCTAATCAATCTCGACAAGCAGCACCATATATTTTAGGATATTTGAATAGGGACTTTCTCGGTGACGTTGGTCCATCCGTTCGACCTAAGAGTTTCAAAATAGCTATCAATAAGTAGTTTGGTGTAAAGGTAACTAAAACGTTACAACTGGGTTATTTAAACGATTGGGCTAGGTTATATTAGAGATATGGCTGCTAGGTTATATTAGAGATATGGCTGAGTTATTTGTAACGATATGGCTGAGTTATTTAAACGATTGGGCTGAGGTATTGAACCATCCTGATTTCTAGTATATGTGGAAAAGACTAAAGAGAATTGATTTGGCTATCTATGTAACCAAAATGAGCTTACCTTTTTCTTCACACATCCATTCATAACTCCAGGTTTAAGAGTGTTATCAACCAGATTTAGGGTTAAATGATAGCAATCATGGATTAGCCCAAAATTACGATTGCTAGGTTAAGTTAATATCCATCAATGGAGTTTTTCTTCATGCTTGCATTCTAGAGTAGCTAACTAGGATCTCGAAAGTAGGACATAGACGGCTAAGAGGGTAGGTTATGTGTCAGAATAGACTCCCTTGAACTAGGTTGTTAGGTGCATGCGAGAGATGGTCAAGTAAGACTGGTGGACTCATCAAATCTCGTTTTCACTTCCTTCTGATCATGTCTGAGTAGTTATCAACTAGATTTATGGTTGAATGATAGCAATCATGGATTAGCCCAAAATTAAGATTGCTAGGTTAAGTTAATATCCATCAATTGAGTTGTGCATTTTCATGCATTTTAGAGTACTAACTAGGATCTCGAAAGTAGGACATGGACCACTACGAAAGTATGTTCTGTGCCAGAATAGACTCCATTGAACTAGGTTGCTAGGCGCATGCGAGAGCTGGTATAATAAGTCTGGTGGACTTATCAAATCTCGTTCACATTTCCTTCTGATTTCACCGTAGATTGAAATCAGGCCTTAGTCGTCGATCGACATCAGGCCATAGCCGTCAATCAATGGTCTTTCCTTTTGCTCGCATACGAGAGTTAGAGTAAAAGGGTCAGAATAGTTAATATTGAGTTCTAGAATATTTACATGTATGTGCTTCATATTCCCTATAATCCATTAGGCTTGAAACCCAAGATCTAGCATATTTACATTTATATCCACTTAGTTTATTAGCATATTTTCATATTTGCATTATCAACATATTTCCATATTTACATTATTAGCATATTTCCATATTGCATTCATATTTCTTGATAAGTAATATTTCCTTAATTAATTGTTCACAACTAATATATATATATATATATATATATATATATATATATATATATATATATATATATATATATATATATTCGTCTAACTTAGTCTTTAGAAATAAGAAATCGATTGTGTGTCATTGCTCTCTGTAGATTCGATCCTTAAGTACTTCACATGATCTCTCTTGGCATGAGTATTATATATTTGTCTGTTAAGATTAGAGTTAGTTTGATAGTTAATTGTTTAGGATATTTATACTTTGCTAAAACAATAAACAAACAATGTCAAATTTGGCGCTGTTGTTGGGGAGCATTGATCGCCATTAGATTTAATTTCTAAGATTTAGTCTAGGTTTGTTACTACTTATCAAGTTTCTAATTTTTGTTTTCCTTTGTTTTTAAGCTATATGAAAAGAAACACTAGGAGCAAAAAAGGACAAGAACTACTATTCTCTGACCCCCACAAACTCGAACGTACGATCCGCAAAGAAAGATGACAAGCATCGATCGACAACACCTATACCGCGTCAACTGACAATTCTTTACGGACAGCATCAACTGACATCAGAACTCGAGCATCGACCGACACTTATCACATAGCATCGATCAACATCAACTTACCCGCACCGATCGACAAAAGCAGACGAGTTCAGATTGTTGTGACTTTCATATTGATTCAGGATGAGAATGGAGACTTGCATGACCTCGCTGGTCATCTGCGTAATGCAGCAGGTCAAAAGATCAAGGAGAAAATAGAGGCTGGACAGAAGCACCACGTCAATGCATTGATTGATGATAATTTTTGGCAGGAAGTTAAGAAGGAAAAACTCCAAGAAGGAGATTTTCGTGTGGAAAGTTCCGTGTCACTCGACAGTTCGCATTGGTTCGATCGACACCAAGCAACGAGCATTGATCGAGAACGATTCATGCAGTATCAGTAGCTTCGTATGAATTGACTAACGTTAATTGACACCAACACGAGACAGTCGACCGACAGAGAGATAGAGGTATCGATCGACAATGTGACCTGAGCATCGATCGACAGATGAGAAAGCCGGTTCAACTGCCAAGCATCACTGCAAATTTGATTATGCATCCAACCATGACAGATTCAGAGCAGACTACTGAAACGTCTGAAGCTATGTATATTGATAGAGAAGATGAGCGACACTCCAAGAGGAAGTAAAAGATCCCCAAACATCAACGCATAGAAGACAATGAAAAATAGATGGATAACTTTGTCAAAAGAGTTTTCAAAATTCCTTTAGATACTCCTCTTGATGTAGCTTATTATACTCACAGGTTGTGGAATTTTTTCAGGGAAACAAGGGAGACAACGATGATATAGAGATCATGTTCAATCATCTCAGTGAGCAGATGAAACAGAGGAGTTTTCTGAAGAAGAAAAGTGATCCTGGAAAGTTCGTGGTTCCATGCTTCATAAAGGGCAACGAATACCCAAAATGCCCTCTGTGATACTTGATCATCAGTGAGCATCATGTCAATAACTATGGCAGAGGAGCTGAACCTGATAGTGGAACACTCAATGATTCTTTCACATTTGTAGACTGCTCAAAAGTGAACTCATGAGTGGTGGTAAAAGATGTTCCAGTACAAATTAACAACACCCTAGTCCCAGTAGACTTCCACGTGATGAACATCAAGATAGATTGGAACTCTTCACTACTACTTGGGAGAGCAATTCATGGCTACCATGAGAGCTATCTGTGATATTAAATTAAACAGGTTGTATCTATCTCTAATTGATCAAAATATTTTCTATGAACCTGCCAAGACTAAGAGCAAGCCTACTCTGATTAAATTGTGTAATGATGCATAACTTGTGTTCACATGCTTCTGTGATTATGAGTTTAATGAAGATTCGGAAGATGGAGCATCGATCGATACCCAGCCCATATAATCGATCGGCGCGTTTGCATTTTAGCAATCGGTCGACACCCACCCTTCCTTATCGATCGACAATCCTACTCTAGAACCGATCAACACCTGCCACTCAGATGGCGGTTACAACCCAGCCTACCTCGAGTACAACGAATATTACAGAGAAGAAGAGATAATCGAGTACTGTGGTATTGCTATGGAAGAGGCTGGTGTTTTTCAGATTTCTCATCGACTCAGGAAATCGACATCAATCGACGGTAACCTTATGCCATCGATCGACAGTGATCTAGAAGTGGAGTCCGAACTAGATTCAGCTGCAGAACACGAGAAGAAATATGTTTATCTACAACCAGTTGAGTTTGGTATCATGAGAGATCTAGACAGCACGCAAGAGCAATGGATGGCAGAATACTAAATGTCACGAGGGAAGATGTAGCAGATATACTTGCAATGGCTAATGGAGCTGGAAACCTTCTCGGGCAACAATTTGGTTATCAAGCATCGATAGACGGTCACCATACACCATCAATCGACACACATCCAACATGCTGAGGATGCAGTGAAGCTTACGAACAATACGATGAAGATTACAGAGAGGAAGAGCTGATTGAATATCATGGCCTAGCATCCGAAGACGCTGGCTGCGTGATGAACGCGAAAGTAGATAATCAGTGATGAACGCGAAAGTAGATAACCGAGCATTGATCGAAGGCAACTCTTGGCCATCGAACGACATCAGACGCGAACCAGAACACGAACTTGGAGCAGAAGATACAAATATTGGTCATCTTAGACTGGATAAGTTTGGAATTTTTAGAGACCTAGAGGGACGTGCACGGGCTCTTTATGGGAGAATCCTACATATATCTAAGGAAGATGTAGCAGATGCCCTCATTATGGTTAATGGATTGGGAAATTTATTTGGACAGCAGCAGAAGCCATCGATTGACGCACCTCTTACAGTGTTGACAGACATTGAGGAGTAGAAGAACGAGCTGATCCGTAATGTTCCATACACTTCCAAGCATCCTAGATCGATCGACGGCATCCATCGTTTATCAATCGATAACAGGTTTCCGGAGGTACACAAACTTCGTCCTTCCAATGCATATAATTTAGGAAGTCCACAATCGATCGATTGGATCAACCCACTATCGATCGCCAGTTGTTTCGAGGAAGGTACGAGATCTTTTGATGCTAAGGGAAGAATAATTTTCCACTAGGAAAAGAAAGATGAGTATGGCATCTATAGAGATGATAATGTTAATGCACGAGTTATAGACGGAAAAGTAGTGAATGTGCAAGCTGAAGACATCAAAGCAGTTCTAGAGAGAGCTACTATGTTTGGGCAGAGATACATATGTTTACCTGAACATGCAGCAAAGATCGCTATGTCAATGAAGAATCAAAGGACATAAAGCAGAGCAGAGATTGATGATATTGTGCATGAAATTTACAAAAGTCAAGAGATGTCACTGGATGATTTCTACAAGAGGCTGGATGATTTCCACTATCCTATAGACGACTGCCTCACCGGTTTGACTACGTGCATGGATGAGATGAAGCAATTGATGGATTACAAGCGATCGACGGCATCATAAGGCCATCGATCGACCTTGAGGCCAACGGACAGAAGACCGCAGCAGAAACACAATTGGAAGATAAGTTCGATGAGATTACTTTTTCTCAGAGCCTGATAAAGAAAGATATTTCTCAGCAATTAGAGGATGTATTAGAGACTACAGCTGCCAGACTTAGATTGCTACGGCCCAGTATTGAGAACTACAAAGGAGAATGCATTCAATGGAGGTTGCTAGAGAGGTTATAAGGAAGGAGAAAACCAGAAGAGATGAGGCAATGAGGAGCTTCATTGGTACATGGTTTCCGAAGAGCAAAGAAGATGTAGACACTTATTTTCCAAGTGTTGATCCACCTCCATACTAGTCAGAAAGTTCACAACATCAAGCTTATAACTATAACCAAGCGCTGAGTGGGAGGCAACCCACTGTTTAGTAAGTCTTTATTTTGTTTTTAGTTATATTATTATTTATTTCGAGTTTTACTTTGTTTTGTAGACTGTTTGAGTCCACCATCGATCGATACCATAGAGGCACTATCAGTCGACAATGGATCGCGACCATCAATCGACCCCTCACGCCTACCATCGAACGACACTCTCTTACAGAGAGAGGTATCGACTTTTCTACTTAAGCTCTTTACTTATGATTAAATTTTTCCTAACCAATCCGGGAAGGATTACACTGGGGACAGCGTAATTTAACTCTGGGGAGGTTCGCTAATGCTATTTGATTGGTTTTGAGCCTTATTTACTATACATATATAAGTTTTTCAAGAAGTTTTGTTGAGTCAAGAAGAGAACTATGATCAAGATTTATTATTGAGTAACGAGACTTTAGCACCATTCTTAGAAAGTTGTTTGCAGAGATTACTAGAGATACCAAAGTGGATCATCCTGCCACTATATCACACTTTCTTAGAAAGTTATATGGAACCAAAGCTGATTTCCAAAACTAATCCTAACATTATTTGCTTGCTTTGGGGATTGGTATACACTGGATCAGATTCCTTCTACAAGTCTGTAGGTACAATTCATTGCACCTTTGGTTCCCTTCTCTCTCTCTTTAGCATCTACCTAAAAGCTTAAAAGATTGAGATGGCTTCCCGAGATGCAGAGGGGTAGGTACATTACTGATGACTCCACTATTCAAATTTGGAGGAACGATCACACATTGTTGGAAGTGATGGGTAGGTACATTACTAATGACCCCACTATTCGCCTACAACTTTCCCCAAAAAGCAAAACAAAAAATTAAAATAAAATAAAAGTAAAAGAAACAAAGAAGAAAGTAGAAAATAAGATGGCAAGATGGACTGTATCGGCATCATTGTCCATTAAGTTTGAGATCTAAAAAGATTAAGAGAAGAAAAAAAGGGGAAGAAAGGAATCAAAGAAGACTTTGTGCATGGTTGTTCAGATACTTGCAGAGGTAAAAGTCCATGTGTCTTTTGCTTTATACTCCCAATGTAAAGCCTGCATTGTTATTTTATGCAAAGAAATGAATCAGTAAAGGGATGAGTCCGACTAGTATTTTCTAAGTTGTTGGTAGAATGGATATGGTTGTTATACTAAGATAAGGTATATAAAGTTTCTCTGTGATTGGCTTGATAGGATGTGGTTGTAACAAAGTAGGGTGATAGTTATACTTAGACATTATTTCAGTCTCTGCTTTTCAAAACCTCTTTCACAGGTTTGGTTTGCTTGAGGACAAGCAAAAGGTTAAGTCTAGGGGAGTTGATATAGAATATTTATTACCATGTTTAGGTCATATTATAGGTTCTATTTAGGGTCTATTATGTGTGTCTACACTATATTTTGGAGTATTTACAGGTCCCGAAATGTTTTGGAGATATATGGAGATACTTGGAGCATTTAGAGGAGAAGAATCTGTAGAAGAATATGTACAAGACAATCGTCGATCGACGACACAAACTTGGCGTCGACCGATGTTGAATGACCAAGGTCGATCGATGCTGCACACTTTCCATTGATTGTCGTCCAGATCGCACACAGCAGATTTCAACCCCAAGTTAGAATGACTAAAATACCCTTGGAGGACTTAAAACCCTATTTATGTGTTTTTATGTCATTGTTTAGGCACAAAAAGCTTTATTCTATCTATTGTTTTCGGGAACTCCTTTGGTTCTTTATTTGATTTCTATTCTATATTTATTTCATCTATGATTTCTATGACAAAGATCATGTTTGAGTAGTTATCAACAAGATTTATGGTTGAATGATAGCAATCATGGATTAGCCCAAAATTAAGATTGCTAGGTTAAGTTAATATCCATCAATTGAGTTGTGCATTTTCATGCATTTTAGAGTACTAACTAGGATCTCGAAAGTAGGACATGGACCACTACGAAAGTATGTTCTGTGCCAGAATAGACTCCATTGAACTAGGTTGCTAGGCGCATGCGAGAGCTGGTCTAATAAGTCTGGTGGACTTATCAAATCTCGTTCACATTTCCTTCTGATTTCACCGTAGATTGAAATCAGGCCTTAGTCGTCGATCGACATCAGGCCTTAGCCGTCGATCGATGGTCTTTCCTTTTGCTCGCGTACGAGAGTTGGAGTTAAAAGGGTCAGAATAGTTAATATTTGAGTTCTAGAATATTTACATATCCGTGCTTCCTATTCCCTATAATCCATTAGGCTTGAAACTCTAGATCTAGCATATTTACATTTACATCTAGTTAGCTTATTAGCATATTTCTATATTTGCATTATCAGTATATTCAATATTTACATTATTAGCATATTTCCATATTGCATTCATACCTCTTGATAAGGAATATTTCCTTAATTAATTGTTCACCACTAATATATATATATTCACCTAGCGTAGTCTTTAGAAATAAGAAATGTATTGTGTGTCATTGCTCTCTGTGGATTCGATCCCTAAGTACTACACATGATCTCTCTTGGCAAGAGTATTATTTGTCTGTTAAGATTAGGGTTAATTTGATAGTTAATTGTTTAGGATTTTTATACCCTGCTAGAACAATAAACACACAAGGTCAATGGCCAGATGGTTTGGTGACCGGAGAGAGGATGCTAAATCGCAGCCAACCACCCTTACGCATGGTGTAGAGAAACTAATACATGTAACTCAGCCGTAATAGTTCATAAGTCAACCGTAAAAGTTCATAAACTAGGCTAACAGTTCATAAGTAAGGCGTAACATTTTTATTCTGTATTTGTAAAAGGGTTGTGTTACTGCCTCCAAACTGTTGACAGTACAACAGAGTGATGCTCATCGCACTAAAGTTACAAATGGATCTTCTAGGGAGTCTTTGCATGTTGTTAACTTGGAAGGGAGAAAGTGCTCATGCTGGCGTTTCGAACATGAGAAATTACCAGTGTGCACACAATCACAGCTGCCTAGTACTGGAATGTTTGTCGTCTATCCATGTGTCCTTACTATTACAACGCTTATTTGGTGAGTGCATGCGCAAGAATTTCCAGAAAACGTGGCTAACCAACCATGTTTGCCCCTGTTTATTTGTCAAAAACCAAGAATGCCTAAGAAAAATAGAATGAAATCTGCTTTTGAAGTTGCACTTGAAAACAAACGTCCTAGGAAAGAACACACATGCTCTTATTGTAGACAGAGTGGGCATAATGTGAAAGCTTGTTCAATGTAAAAGTGTTGTAAGGATTTAATGCTTATTGTATTACGGTTTAGTTATGTTTAGTTTATAACTAAGTTATGTATTTTAATATACTCTTGACGGTTGAGTTACAGTTAAATTACGGCTAAGTTTTGGATTTGAATGTTTTTGTATTACTTTGTGAGTTAAAATTCTCGCCTTAAATATGAAATGTTTCGATTTAAATTTCTTTTGACGACTGAGTTACAGCTAAATTACAGTTGAGTTTAAGAAGAACTCGGATAATATTGAAACATGTAACGTCATGAGTTAAAATTTCCGCCCAAAATAAGAAAGATAGCGATTTAATTTACTCTTGATTGCTGAGTTACGTTTAGTTTACTGCTGAGTTTTGGAAGGACTCGGCTAATATTGAAACACGTAACATCGTGAGTTAAAATTCTCGCCCAAAATATGAAACATCGCGATTTAATTTACTCTTGACGGCCAAGTTACGTTTAGTTTACAGCTGAGTTTTGGAAGGACTAGGCTAATATTGAAACACGTAACATCGTGAGTTATTCTCGCCCAAAATATGAAACATCGCGATTTAATTTACTCTTGACGGCCAAGTTACGTTTAGTTTACGGCTGGGTTTTGGATTGAATGTTTTTTTGTATAACGTTGTGAGTTAAAATTCCCGAAAATATGAAACGTCACGATTTGATTTATTCTTGACAGCTAAGTTACGTTTAGTTTATGGCTGAGTTACAGAAATCATAAACATAAACACCTTTGTATTCTTCAACAAGACACCTTTCAACTCTCTATTTATACACAATAACTCTTTATCTCGAAATCAGTTTCACCCCTCTCTATACCGACGAAAGTCTTTAAAAAACTCACATATTTGAGAGAAAATGGAATGTTTCCCAATTCTTGAAATGCCTGCAATAATTCAAGTGTTAGTGGTTGAAGGTGTGGTCGGTAACTCCTTCACAGATCTCTATTGTCTGAGAGAATTGTGGAAGGCGATGAAAGTGTTAACAGATCAGCATGGGTATATTGTTCTTTCGATGTGTTATCATTTCCCTAGGGAGTCAGTATGCCTTATTCATTGATT